>LBNU01012107.1:14878-26519 GCA_014162995.1 Artemisia annua
AGTTTCAAAACAAGATTCCAACTAGAAAAATACGATTTTGACAAGATGACACCACAACAATCAACAAACTATAACCTGGGTGATGATACCAATTGTCAGGATCTAGTTTTATTGTTGATATTGTGATTCGGGAGGTCGTGTATGATGGAAGAAGATAACTTCCATGGTTAGAGAGAGAGTAGAGAGAGAAGGGAAACTAGTGTGTTTTATTAATAAGATGAAAGAAAAATTACACAATGAGTCTCACCCCTCCATGGAAGTATGGAGGGGTATATAAAGCCTAACACAAGCTAAACTATTGCAATATTACATAACTAGTCCATGTGTTTTGGCTTAACAAGATAGCTAATGTAATCCTGTAAATATCGATCCATTTACGTGTTAGGATGATTCCTAACAGAAGGTGCTTTTCGAGCATCTTCTAGAAGTAACAAAGGCTCTACCTCACAAAACTCTTCTTCAACATCCAAGAAAGGTATTTTTCCTCCATGTAATATTTGTCAAAACACGAATCATCAAGAAGCTGATTGTTGGTTCAAAGATAAACCAAACTTAAAGTGTAACTTTCGCAACAAATTTGGACATGTCGAGAAGTATTGTAGAGCAAAGAAACTCGTAACAACACACAAAGATTTTACCAAGCAAATGTTTCCGGGTCAACCGGTCGAACCGCTTCCGCCCCAAAAAACCTTGGTTGAACCGGTTTCGGGTATAGCAAAAATAGTGTTGATAATGCAGCAGATGAATGGTTGTTTGGACATGTGTATTACTCCAGCTATTTGGTTTTTTTTGCATAAAACCGGGTTGACCCGGTGACTCGGCCGGGTTGGTCACAGATCAGGTTTTCAAGACATTGGTGATAAATATTGATTTTGTTAAGTATATTACTTTATCTAGACAATGGCACGTGATGCGGTTGAGGTTGCAAGGAATGTGTTTAGTGGTGAGAATGTGGAGTGTAAGTATGTAGATGAGGAGATTGTCAATGATGAGAGTGTCGTTGCGGTTATCGTTGCTCTTGCTGGTCAGATTCAGGTAAAGCTAAAGTGTCATGGGAGGGTGTTTGTCTTCCCAAGTACGAATGTGGCTACGCATTCGAAGATTACAAAATTTCAAAGTCGCTTTGATGTAGTCACACATATATAATTGATGTTTGCTCTCTTGGGCACCCTCAATAGACTAAGTAGTTACAGTACTTTAAAAGTGATTATATGAATATAGCATCATCATTAGCAGTGGTTTCGATCAGACTTTGACAACGAAATGACAACTCCCTTGGAGAAACGAACACGCAACAGGAAGCTGCCAGCTTCCCCATCCCATTGGGACTCCTGATGCCATGCTCAATCAATGTCGTCTTGTCCATCTTGACTTGCAGCTCAGAAGACGCCGAATGGCATTTTGTTAGAGCTACCTAGTAGATGGATTCATTGATCACATACGACATTCTAAAAGTTTGTATTATGAGATGTTAATGCGTCACTTCTATAAGCAAGGGCAAGCACAACAAGTGCAATCTCAACTTTTTAGAAGGGACGTGCTACCGTTGACCGACCGCTGGAGGGAGACTACCTGTCGACCAATGGGAGACTATGGTGTATGGAGACACCACAACGACAAGTCGGAGGAGAGAGTATTGCTCGGGGAGTAGCACCAGTGTTCTAAAAGGCGCGCCAAGGCGCGAGGCGTGGCCTCGGCGCCACGAATGGACCAAGGCGTGAGGTCTAGGCGTCGTGTGAAAAGACGTGGAATAAGGCGTGCAAAGGCGCGCCTTTTTGGTAAGGCGTGGCGCCATTTTTAGAAGCATTTAGGGGATTTATGGATTTGGGCTTGAATTTCAAGTATTTGGGTTATTTCTTCCTTGGGCCTCGTAATTTCAAAACTTAATACCTACTTGGGCCTCGTATTTGGACCTGGCTATTTGAGATTTGGGCTTTAGTATTTGAAATTGCTCTTATAAAATGATATAAANTCAAGTGTAACTTTCGCAACAAATTTGGACATGTCGAGAAGTATTGTAGAGCAAAGAAACTCGTAACAACACACAAAGAATTTACCAAGCAAATGTTTCCGGGTCAACCGGTCGAACCGCTTCCGCCCCAAAAAACCTTGGTTGAACCGGTTTCGGGTATAGCAAAAATAGTGTTGATAATGCAGCAGCAGAATGGTTGTTTGGACATGTGTATTACTCCAGCTATTTGGTTTTTTTTGCATAAAACCGGGTTGACCCGGTGACTCGGCCGGGTTGGTCACAGATCCGGTTTTCAAGACATTGGTGATAAATATTGATTTTGTTAAGTATATTACTTTATCTAGACAACGGCACGTGATGCGGTTGAGGTTGCAAGGAATGTGTTTATTGGTGAGAATGTGGAGTGTAAGATTATGTTTTGGTGAAAATAACTTTTACTTGAACTGGAGATGGTGCTGGTGCTGGAGATTATAAAAAGAGATTATTTTTATAAGCTACATGAAGTAACCTTTGGTTTTAAGAGATTATGGAAGATTATTTTTTTTAGAATCTCTTATAAGTTATGTCTGCCAAACAAAGATTATTTTTTAAGTAGCTTATTTTTTGAAAAAATAAGCATAATCTCTCAATAATCTTGTGTGTCAAACATAGCCTAAGTATGTAGATGAGGAGATTGTCAATGATGAGAGTGTCGTTGCGGTTATCGTTGCTCTTGCTAGTCAGATTCAGGTAAAGCTAAAGTGTCATGGGAGGGTGTTTGTCTTCCCAAGTACGAATGTGGCTACGCATTCGAAGATTACAAAATTTCAAAGTCGCTTTGATGTAGTCACACATATAAAATTGATGTTTGTTCTCTTGGGCACCCTCAATAGACTAAGTAGTTACAGTACTTAAAAGTGATTATATGAATATAGCATCATCATTAGTAGTGGTTTCGATCAGACTTTGACAACGAAATGACAACTCCCCTGGAGAAACGAACACGCAACAGGAAGCTGCCAGCTTCCCCATCCCATTGGGACTCCTGATGCCATGCTCAATCAATGTCGTCTTGTCCATCTTGACTTGCAGCTCAGAAGACACCGAATGGCATTTTGTTAGAGCTACCTAGTAGATGGATTCATTGATCACATACGACATTCTAAAAGTTTGTATTATGAGATGTTAATGTGTCACTTCTATAAGCAAGGGAAAGCACAACAAGTGCAATCTCAACTTTTTAGAAGGGACGTGCTACCGTTGACCGACCGCTGGAGGGAGACTACCTGTCGACCAATGGGAGACTATGGTGTATGGAGACACCACAGCGACAAGCCGGAGGAGAGAGTGTGTCTCGGGGAGTAGCACACTCGGAGTGTCGGGTAAGCAGCAAGCTAGTGTCTTGGTTCAGCAAAGCCGGGGCAAGCTGGAAGCCAAGCCACAAGCAAGGGGAATAATAGTAGGAAGCAGATAGAAGCTAGTTGCCCTACGATTTCTTGCTTTGATGTAGCTAGATTTTCTCTGGGGTCCCGGTTCCAAGCTCTGAGTGAAGCCACCAAAAAGGCATAATCTCAGAGCATTTAAACCAATGGAAGGGACCCACATAGAAAATGCTTAACCTTAATAAGTAAACAGTAGCAACAAGCTAGTTCCCCTACGGAGTTCTTGCTTTAGTCTTACTAGATGTCTTGGCTAAGCAGGGCCGGGGCAAGCAGGAAGGCAATGTCCTTGTGTTACTGTCCTTGTGTTATTGGCCTTGTTTTAGTGCCTTACTCGTTATAGAATATTAACTCTATGGTAGCTATAGATGCATGTAAGTTCATAAAAAATTCTCATGTAGGGTACTACATAAACTATATAAACTCTCTTTTTTATTTAACAAAAATAAATGCTCAGACTGTTTTATAGCCTCTAACTGAGTGAATAGTAAAGTTCCTATTAGGTTGGCTAATCTATACCATAATTTATATGATTCGCGGAACATAAGGTTTAGTGGTTTATAATCTAAAAGCACATTTGTAGAAACGAGTAATGCGTAAAAGAACCTAATAACCATTCAAGTTCTATATATACTCTATTCGGTATTGTTTGGAAGACTGAATTCACGTTGTAGTGAATCTAGAAGATAAATGATCCTTAATATGCACATGGATGGTACTTATTATTAAAATAAAAAAACAAGCATCAGATGATGAAAAAGCTAGGTGCTTCTGCTCTTGTCATGAAAGTCATGCTAACTCTCATCCAAGGTTATAAATAGCGTGAGGCGTGGCGTGGCGGCATGGCCAAGCCTCAAGCCTTAGGAGCCAAGGCGAAGCCACGACGTTTTTTAAGGCGTGATTCAAGGCGGCATAATTTTTTTTATATAAATTTATATATTTATCACAATGATTAACTCCTTATATGAATGGTAGAAAAAAGTTGAAAACTTGAAACTAATTTATAAAGTTACTAGGCCCAAGTCTCATAATCTCATATAGCCCATATCCTTTTATATTAGTAATTCTCTAATATTAGCCCAAATACTACTAAATCGCTTAAAAGCTTAAAAAAAAGGCGCCACGCCTTGAGCTAAGGCACGCCTTATCGCGCCTTATCACGCGTCACAACGCGCCACGTCTAGAAATGACGCCTTGGTCTGTTTCGTACCGTGGAGGCTATGCCTCGCGCCTTGGCGGCGCCTTTTANTGTTTTAGTGCCTTACTCGTTATAGAATATTAACTCTATGGTAGCTAGAGATGCATGTAAGTTCATAAAAAATTCTCATGTAGGGTACTACATAAACTATATAAACTCTCTTTTTTATTTAACAAAAATAAATGCTCAGACTGTTTTATAGCCTCTAACTGAGTGAATAGTAAAGTTCCTGTTAGGTTGGCTAATCTATACCATAATTTATATGATTCGCGGAACATAAGGTTTAGTGGTTTATAATCTAAAAGCACATTTGTAGAAACGAGAAATGCGTAAAAGAACCTAATAACCATTCAAGTTCTATATATACTCTATTCGGTATTGTTTGGAAGACTGAATTCACGTTGTAGTGAATCTAGAAGATAAATGATCCTTAATATGCACATGGATGGTACTTATTATTAAAATAAAAAACAAGCATCAGATGATGAAAAAGCTAGGCGCTTCTGCTCTTGTCATGAAAGTCATGCTAACTCTCATCCAAGGTTATAAATAGCGTGAGGCGTGGCGTGGCGGCATGGCCAAGCCTCAAGCCTTAGGAGCCAAGGCGAAGCCACGACGTTTTTTAAGGCGTGATTCAAGGCGGCATAATTTTTTTTATATAAATTTATATATTTATCACAATGATTAACTCCTTATATGAATGGTAGAAAAAAGTTGAAAACTTGAAACTAATTTATAAAGTTACTAGGCCCAAGTCTCATAATCTCATATAGCCCATATCCTTTTATATTAGTAATTCTCTAATATTAGCCCAAATACTACTAAATCGCTTAAAAGCTTAAAAAAAAGGCGCCACGCCTTGAGCTAAGGCACGCCTTATCGCGCCTTATCACGCGTCACAACGCGCCACGTCTAGAAATGACGCCTTGGTCTGTTTCGTACCGTGGAGGCTATGCCTCGCGCCTTGGCGGCGCCTTTTAGAACCTTGCTCTCATCCCACATAGGCAAAAGAAGGAAAATGGTTTTCATTTATATATTACACTAACAACCAATTTATTGTTTTCGGGTATTGGGTTGGTGTCATGCTTTGGTACACTGCATAGGAGGATTGTAAAACTTTTTAAGAGGTCTTACAGCCGCCGCATCATATGTAAGCATGGCACAAGATGGTTAAAAGTAGTAATTTGTATGAATTTTGTGTTTATCTAGTTATGCAATGATAGTTTAGGATTTATAGGGTATAGTTTGGTCCCGATTATTGCTAACGTAAAGTCCTTAAGTCACGAAACTTAAAACCGGGTAATGTAAAAATATAATACTTATAAAAATTACAAATGTTAAGAATTATCAATATACCCTATATTAGTGTATTAGATGAGTGATAAGTTTAACGGAGTGTGTAAACGTTGTTAAAACCTAGAAACGTAGGTTTAAATACACGTAAATCATAAAACATACATGATTTACGTAGAAATGGTAAAAATAAAATATGACATATAAAATAATGATCATGAGTAAAATAAAATGTATAAAACACTTAAACTAATCATAGTCTAGTGTTGGTTACGAGATAAGCACACGCGATTGAACTTTCTAAGTTACACGTAAAAATAAATTTACTTAAAATTAAAATAATAATAAAAATATATAATTAAATTATGACTTAAAAAGTACGGGTGTATATCGTATGATCTAAAGGCGAGGGAAGATTCTTTATGGTATTTTTATATTTATTAGAAAGCAAGTAAGTTATCCAGGATTGAGAGAGTTTGTTTTAAGATTAATATTAATCCTAGTTGCAAGAAAAGTAAACTTGGTGGAAATAAATAAGAGATAGCGACGTATTTACCTAGGGTTCACTACTCCTTGTTAGCTATCCATTTCTACCTACCGATTGTCACTTCCTTGATTGATCAAAAGCCTATGATTCCGAGGTAACGATCAGGCCCGGATCTTAGGGTGTGCAACAACATAAGCATCGGCACAGGGCCCATTCTTTTGTAGGGGCAACAAAATTAAACATAGGCACAATTCCCAAATTTTAGTCCAAGTCTTGTGGTACTGTCTTTGTGACTACATCTAGAAATAGAGAGGTACTATCTTTTATTCTTTTTTTATTACTACTTTTCTAGTGCTTTTTTCCTTACACTTTGCATTTTAGTTTACAAGTTATTCCTATGATTTTTTTCTACTAGTTGTAATACTGTAGTAGCTAATAGACAAATTGATGGGATATTTTTACTTTTAGATTTATCAATTGTTTTAACAGTAGTAAAGTAGTAAGTAGTAACCAATTGTTTGGCCTATTATATGTTCCGGAACAAATGATGCCTTTAATTTTATAATTTATAACATGAATTAAGTAATCAACAACTATATAATTTATTAGTCTATTATTTTGTATGTGATGACACTAAGTTTAAAGCGCTGTAATTTTAGTTATCTTTTGGCTTTTTGCTTACATATTTTTTGAGAAACTATGCTTCCTGAAACTTTAAGAAAACAAGATTTCAAAAGCATTTGAAGAAACAAAGAACTGAACAGAGCAATAAGAGACAATATGGAACTATGCATAAGTATGTTCAAATAGAGCCACGAGATGATTTTGATAATCAAGATCTTATTGATGACAATGTTGATGCTGATAATATGAATGTTGATGGTATTAGTGATGACAATGTTGATTATTAAGTTTTAATCAACAACTTTGCTTCAAAGAATGCGAAAAGAAGTGCATTGTTCACGAAATAAGGTTACACAATATATAGTTGTTTGTTAGAGTAATTCACTAATTTGTCATTAGTTTTTTTTATATGTATTTTCTCACATGTTTCAACCTTATCAACTTACAAAAATGTATACTAGTATTTAAAGTATTTGTGTTTGAGGGGCCCAATTTTTTTTAGTGAACAGGGCACCCAAAATCCATGGGACGGCCCTGGTAACGATTCTACCAGTAGCATGTGATGGCCAGGTTTTGTAGCTAAGCTGCTAGAGGGACGGGCATTGGACATTGGTGTTATAGTAGTTGCGGATTGATTAACTAGATAGATGTGGTAACTAAAGGCACAAGTTATCCAGGTATCTAGCTTGTGTTCTAGGAGATTATCTAGAGGGACGAATGTTAATCAGGTTTCGTACTTAGTTGTCGGAATCACAAACACACAACTAAACAAAGAATCGATAGGAAGCAAGAATTATAACGTAAAAAGTTTCATGCAAAACCCTAAGTAAATACTAATAAAATATAGCCTAGCATAGCAATGGATAAACAAGATAAATCAAACAATTAAGGATAAATATGATTGATTAATTGATTAATCAAAAGACTTATCTCCTCAATACATATGATAAACTAATGTAAAAAGGGCTGGAAAGCAGCTACAAATCATCTAGGGTTTATCTCCAAGTAATGCCACACTGAAATATGAAACACAATGCGAAATGTATATAGAAAATAGGGTTGTGACGGCGTCAACTTTTGGCTGTGACGTCGTCACGTTGCCAATTGTCTTAGGGTTTATTTTTCCAACGCCATATTATAACAGCGTCAGCTTGTGTGGGTGACGGCGTCACGTCGCCAATCATCTTAGGGTTTGTTTTTCCAATGCCATATTATTATGACGACATCATCTTGTGTGGGTGACGGCATCACAAGGGTCGTGACAGCGTGACAAAGGCCGTCTCCACACACCGACCTAGCACAAAACCACTTCAAAATTGCACTTTCTGAGCACTTCTGACGACAACGTCACACTTGCCGGTCACAAACTTGAAACTTGTGTTTTTCTTCCGTTCTTCGTCCAAATAAGCCCGAGTTCCGCATGTTTCTAGCAAAAGCACTCTCAAACACCTAAAACTCTAAAAGAAAGGATTTAAGGCAATATATTTCATCTTCTAAATTACAAATCTCCTCTCATATAATACAAGTTCAAAAAATCGTAACTATGCTATATTAAAGAAGTATTAACGAAATACAAAAACTGAAAAAACACTGTATCAACAATTGTGCGTATGACTTATGTCAAAACCCCGTACTGGGCATTAAAACTAGTGGATATATAACAGTTTCGGGGGTGTGTTTGTTAAAAATAGCAGTGGGCTGTGAGCAGTAGCCACAACTCACAGCTTCTTAAAGAATCATTGAAAAATGAGCATTCTAAAAAAATAGCAAAGCTCACCGCACCTTTAACAAATAACTACTAAAAATCAAAATGCTCATTGTTTACCGCTCATCGCTCTTAAAAGCTTCACTCCGCTCCGTGCCAAACATACCCGATCTGCAAGTATAATTTTATTTTATTTATTTATTTTTAAAGCCAAGGATAAGAAAAATGTAATGAGCCAAAGTGGAAGGCAGTAAAATGTATTTACTGTGAAGAAAGTCTTTCATATATATATATTGAGAAAAACCACAAAGACGAGAAAGAGAGAGAGAGCTTAAAAACCAAGCAGGAAAACCCTTCCTGTCCACCCAGTACAAATTTAATTTAATTATGGCACAATCGACTAACAGCAGCAGCAGATCAAGAGACCTCGATAAGCTTCTCCTACGCCCTGGTCATCTTGTGGCCTCCACTTTCGAACCAGGCACCCANTTTGTTTGATTGATTGATTAATATATAAATAAATAAAAGCTTCGGGATGATCTTGAAGAGTATGTGAAAATATTGGTTGTTGGTGCTGGTGGATTGGGATGTGAACTTCTTAAAGACCTTGCGTTATCCGGTTTCCGTAATCTCGAAGTCATTGATATGGATACCATTGAAGTCTCTAACCTTAATCGCCAGTTTCTTTTTAGGTTTGTACTTTCTTAGCCTTTTATTACAAAAATACTTTTCTAAGATTACTCTAGTTACTGAAAACTCGTTTGTAAACAACAAACTGGCATAAGAAAAACCTATCAGTCTTAGGGGCGCAATTCTTTTTGTAGCTATTTGTGTTGTGCCATCTTAAGTGTAGTGTTATTTTTGCATTTTCTTGTCAAACCCTAAAAATTTAATGATTTCATTTGATTGGTTATTAAATACCGTTTTTGATATTCAACCGATTTTGTAATAGTTTTATGTTTTTTCAATAGATAATGTTCTTTTATTGCTTCTACTTTATAAGGATTCTTGATTTGTTATCTTCAGGCTTGAGGATGTTGGGAAGCCAAAAGCAGAAGTGGCTGCTAAACGTGTCATGGAAAGAGTTAGTGGTGTAAATATTGTGCCACATTTTTGTCGAATTGAGGATAAAGAGCTCGACTTTTACAGTGAATTTAGTATTATTGTGCTCGGTCTTGATTCCATTGAAGCTCGAAGTTACATAAATGCTGTGGCTTGTGGCTTTTTAGGTTTGTATTTTTCTAATTATGTTATACATTTTTATGCTAAACATGATATGGCTAGTTTTCTTATGGATATAAAGTTCTAAGTTCACAACAGCTTGTATTATGGTTAGCATTCTCATTGCAATTTAAGATAGAAGCTTGAATGAGATTAACACTAGTAATTTTGAACTAAAGCATGTAGTAACTTCATTGGAGTGTAGAGCTTGTGACAGAGGTTTGCATATACCATGAAATAAATGTCTCTAGTTCAGGCTCTGTGTCTAAACATCTGTATTAGGTTTGGAAGGCTTTAAGCAGTGTGATTCTATGAGGTAGTGTTCTCAAACAAAAAAAGATCGCATCTTTTCTCAGTAGCTTTATCTGACTGCCATGTATGGCAATAATTACATGTAAACCAATAATAGACTTTTGAACAGTTGGTAACTTAAGATTAGGGCCTGTTTGGGAAGCTTATGAAACGTAAGCTAATTTGGGCTTATTTTTGATAAGCTCCAATTTTACGGCTTATTTTGAGACTTGTCAGCTTATATAAGTTTATTAAAAATACTTAGAGCCGACAACTAGTAAGATAGATCATTTTTTGGTTGGCAATGGCATGCATTTAGATTATTATTATTTTTTGTGTGTGTGCACTAACCATTTGAATACTTTTTGTTTGACCACAATGGGGCTTGCAAGGAGTCTAACACTGCAACCTGGGACCTAAAATTTTCAAAGTTAATGTCGTTATCCAAATCCTGGCTATCCTATGCATCAGTTGATCTAGCAATTTTATGTTAGCATGTTGTTTAAACACATACCCACTCATTTGTTTAGTAATATTCTAGATTCAGTTATCATGAGTTTTTGTTGATATGAAAAAGTATAACATGTAAGTTGAATTTCAATTTTCAACGTTAAACATGTTAGATGTTTCAAGGTCTATTTTTGTAGGGATGTTTTTTTGGCTTGTAATCCCATTTAGGTAGGTAGGTAACATGCTCTATTTTTATAATGTGAGTGAATAGTAAAATATGGTGGATTTAGAAATATCATGTTAAAATGTGAGTACACTGTGCTATATGCTATTGGTCGTAGACTCCTAGAGATGTTATGTAGGTTAATGATACAAACTTCCAATACACAGTTTTTTGCCTTTTAAAAGAAAAAGTATCCTGTTTCTGGTAAAAATTCGTTGTGAACCCTTGATTTATGATGTTATACCTGGTTCCTTCATGGTAAATCTATGGTTTTCCACAAGGATTTTACAGGGCACATGGTGTGCTCTGTTAGTTCAGTTTCTATTTAGCTGTCTATGCCATTGGCTGAGAATTTGTAATTGTTTATTTTTGTTGGCCTTATCATTGTCTCACTACATATTTTTATCGCTCATCTTATATGCTGTCATGAGATCAGCATATTTAGCTGCAAAATGCAAATCGGAAGTTTTAGCTCATTCTTATTTAACTTCTTGAAATCAGAATACGACTCTGAGGACAACCCAAGAGAAGAAACTATGAAGCCTATGGTAGACGGTGGAACTGAAGGTTTCAAGGGTCATGCTAGAGTTATTTTACCCGGGATAACACCATGCTTTGAATGCACCATTTGGCTTTTTCCTCCACAAGTCAAGTTTCCTTTATGTACTCTAGCAGAAACCCCAAGAACTGCAGCTCATTGCATTGAATATGCTCACCTAATTAAATGGGACGAGGTAATCATGAAGCGCTAAGTGATTA
>LBNU01012108.1:0-20843 GCA_014162995.1 Artemisia annua
CTGTTCAGGACGATGTCAATTTTGTTAATAAATTTTTTGTTTGCTTACGAGCACCAACAAAAGTCTTGTTCTCGTTCATATACCATTTACTTTCATGAACCATTGGTAATTCGCTAAGGTTCGTTCATATATGTTTTGTGTTTATGTTCATTTATGTTTATTTTTTTATATTAGAAATTTATATCTATTTTAACCCTTCAGGAAAAGAAAGTATTTATACTTTAACACAGGAACATGAACAAACATAAATGAGATTATATGTTAACTTTTATTCAAGATTGTATGGTCGTCCGTTTTAGAGTCTAAGTGAATGAACATAAACGAATTCTCAGTGAACTAACATGAACACGAAAAATCCATTTTACAAAGTGTCCTTGTGTGCGGTCAAATATATTTTATATAAATGAATGAATGCAAACGAGTCTTGTTAATTGTTTGTGTTTGTTTCATTCGTTTATAGCCCTACTTATATCCAACTCATGATCATTTTTGTATATGGTCAATTTTAGTATTGTATACTATAATGTTAAATCTAGCTCGTATAAAAAGGTTAAGAACGTGGCGCTCAAAATGCTATAAACCATGAAGCCATTTTTAGTGACTCCGCACAAGGAAAACAAAAATAAGGATTAAATGTTTAAAACATGACAAATCATTAATAATTTGTGTAAATAACCTTTGATAATTGCTTTGGAAGAATATGGTTTTCGTCAACCTACTCCTGCTGGTTTTTACAAAAGTTACATGTTTTGACATACTACCCTACTGGTCCGCCCCATCCATTTTGCTACCTTGAGGTTTCTTTCTTAATTCTAGAAATGTGATTTGAGCACATAATCGCCAACATATATATTTGTTTTATTCCAGATTGATGGACCCAAAATAATGCAATACGGATTTAAGGATGCAATAGCCAAAGAAGGCATGGTTAGGTTCATGTATGAGTTGCTTATTCCAGGGTTGTCATACCACCTGTACAGCAAGGTAAATCGCCGATCTTTCACTTTTTATCAAAAGGTAACCGCGTCAAGTATATTTTTCATTAGGATATAATTATAAGAATTTAATTCTTTTGTGCTTCAAGGTTGTATTCACAACTCTAGAGCGGGTCACACCAATCACTCAGTCTGTAGCAAACATACTGATCCACGTTATCCTCGTTGCTCTACCCACTGGAGTCAAGATCACAACACGGAGCAAAATCGGTGCCGGAATTGCCGTCTATGGGAGTTTTCTTTATGCATGTGTACTCTGCAATCAAGGCCAACGTTGAAGGACAAAATAGGTAGAAAAATGATTGGCAATTTACATATCGATAGCAAAACTTGTCCTCATATTACCTTAAATTGTACCATGAGTCTTTAAACTATTGTTTAACATGCAAGTTAGGCATTCCAATTAATTCCCTAAAAGGTTCTTGTTGTCTCCATTTTGATAGTTGCGATCTTCCTTTTTGTGCTAGAGTAGCAAAAATGGCATGTTGGTACTAGGTTGTTGAAAACAAAATGGTTAAAACAAATAGATTGAATATTATTACTAAGCAAACTTATTAAATTCACTTTTGTACTAGGTTGTTGAAAACAAAATGGTTTATCGTTTGTTTTTATCGTTTTTAAGATAAAAATATTGCTCATTTAACTGATAATCTGCTATGACTAAACCTATTCTATAAATTTTAGAACTAAGTCGAGCTATAATAAGTGAAACGTTTTAATGAGAATAGAAAGATTTAAATTAATGCATTCCTTGAAATGTTGATAGTTTAGTTGAATTCACATTGTCGAAATGTTGGCTTAAGTTATTAACTTTTCTTTTAACCAAGCTTGGTTGTTTTGGTGGTTTTAGAAATAAATATGAGAAAAAAGTTTAGAAATAATGGGCGTAAAAATAATAGTGTTTCTTGTGAATGGCAATTCTAGCTATTTCACAATATACATACATCACAGACTATCTCACATTTTCTAAGTAAAACTTGAACCTACAACAATTTGGTCGTGAAACTTCTCACACAACAAAAGTTATTATCGAAACACAAGCTTTTTGGTTTAAAAATAATAATGTTTACTCATATATATTTATATTTTTCTTCGTTGATCTTTTTTTTGTTGTCACATGTGTCCAGGTAACCATAGAAACCGATAATAACAAGTCAGAAAATTTTGAGCAATTTATATCAGTAATTTTATAAAATTCAGTGACCTATTTGTATACCTCCCAAAATGTAACGACAGATAAATCCCAAAAACCCAAACACAGAACAAATAGCATATATATACCTGTTGGCGTATGTGCCAGGAAGGTTCAAACCTTTCGGCCCATCATCCACCTTCCGGTTTATGAACGATGGCCGGACGGCATTACCGAAAGACTTATCTGAATGACACAAATGATAAGCCTCTTTTATCCGGACAATAGTACAAACCGCCGCCGCGCCGCCATCCCAGATTTGGCGGGATCTTGTCTCAAAAGCAGTCTGACACCTATGAGCTAGGCTAGGCCTAGGTCGTCTCGCTTAGTCCCAAGACATCACAGGTAACGAGGTATGGGTAGTATAAATACCCCTACCTCATTTAATATTTCTCAACTAACACACACACATAGCATTTACTCTCATTTATTACTATACCCTTCGTCCTACCCCATTCTTACTCTCACGCCGGAGGTTGGCCTTGGGATAAAACCCAAGGCGAGACTAACGTGCGTGTTTCGTGTGTGTAGGTACAACATCCGGAGGACACTTCCAAAGGATTACAAAGAAGTAGGACCCTAGCAAGGATTTGCTTTAACAAATTGGCGCCATCCGTGGGACCTGTTATTCATTCTACCAGTGAAACAAGATGACGGGTCCTCCTCCCCCTTTCATACCCCTCTTCCTCACGTCGGAGGAAGTGGAACCAACAACGACAACACCAATGACGACACAAACAACCATGACGAATCTCCAAACCTTCAAGAACTAATCCTCAGCCATGTAGCATCTTTAACCGAACTAGTTAAGAAACACAATGCCCAGGGAGGAAAGACAGTCGTACCGATATGCCTTGATTTCGGAGACGAAGATGAAGCGGGTTGGGAAAAAGGGAAGGCCGTAGATGTGGACGAAGACCTAAAAAAGCCGTTCAAAGAAATGGCTATATCCCCCTTCACCCGTCGGATAGTGGAATTCTCTGGGCAGAACTACGTAATGCCTCTGAACATGAGATTTTACGATGGATCGACGGATCCAAAAGATCATCTCACGAGATTCTCCGGAGCCGCGAATCAAGGGCAATGGCCGATGCCCACTTGGTGCCTCATGTTCCAACAGACGTTGGATGGTGCTGCTGGAGGTTGGTTTGAATGGTTGGAACCGGGAAGCATCGATAGCTGGTACGAACTAAGGGAACAATTTTCGACTAGATTCTCCCTCCGAAAGAAATGCATTAAGGACCCAACGGAAATCACCAAGATTGTCCGAAGGGCACACGAGTCGTTGCCAGATTTCAAAGAAAGGTGGACGGACGAGGCAAGCTACATCAGTGGGGTTCCGGAGATTATGCGAATCTCCGCCTTCATGGGGGCTCACAAATGTCCGGCTTTGGCTAAGAAGTTTTCTGATAGAGTTCCCCGTTCTGTCACGGAAATGTTCACTCGCGTGGACGATTTCGTCCGTTCCGAAGAAGCATATAAAAGCACTGAATTGCCTAAAGGAGAAGGTTTTGATCCGAACAGAAGGAAAAATAACTTCAAAAGTGATAGGCCGCGGGACGAAAGAAGGAATGATCATCGGAACAAAGAAACTTACCACCCGTATGTCGCACCGAGGAGAGACCAGGGTCGCGGCGAGCGTTATCGCCAGGATTACAGGCCATTCGAGGCGACGGGGGGTGGTCACCAACGCCCCGGTATTGGAGCACTCACAAAGCCCCCTCGGGAAATACTCGCTACAGAGCGTCACTTGAACCTACCAGCTCCCAGACCCACCGGCGTTAGAACGACAAAAGAAAATTCAGATAAGTTTTGTGAATATCATAGAGAGCACGGGCATATCACTAACCACTGCAAACAGTTGAAGAAACAGTTAGAAATAGCTTTGGAGTCCGGAAGGTTAGATCACCTCCTAAAAGATTGGAAGTAGAGAGATACGGCCGGAGATAGAGGGACCTCAAAAAATAACGATAAAAGGAATGACAAGGTGATCAACATGATCAGATCTCACAAAAGAATGAAAAGGAGGAACGGGGATCGAGAAGAAGGGTGGATGAAGGCTCCCATCACCTTCCCACCCATCACTACGGAGGACCTATCTGATGAGCCTCTTATAGTGGAAGGGGATATAGCAGGTTACCTAGTCCGGAGGATATATGTGGATGAAGGATCGTCAGTAGACGTCATGTATGAACACTGTTTTAACAACCTTTCCGCCGATATAAAAGAACGATTAAGAGAAACTAGCACTTCCCTCGTAGGTTTCTCAGGCGAAGCGAATAAGCCTTTGGGTAAGATCGAACTGGAAGTATGTTTTGGTGATAATGGCATGTACTGAAGAACCATGATGACCTTCTGTGTAGTGCGCTCTCTGTCACCATACAATGTGATCTTAGGAAGGACAGGGTTAAAAGAAATGAGGGCGATCCCCTCCAAAATTCACTCAATGATTAAGTTTCCTACACCGAAGGGGATAGCAACTCTAATTGCTCGTCCGTCCATGGTTTCTGAATGCCGCAGGTTGGAAGAAAAGCAGACGGTGGAAAAACCCAAAGTTGAAGTTCCCCAGGAGGCAGAGATAATGGGGGAAGACGACGTAGTAGGGACGGAAGAAGTCTTAATAAACCCCGCGTACCCCGAACAGTTGGTTGTGATCGGCAAGGGTTTCTCTAAAGATTCCCGAAGGAATCTCATCGAGTTGCTGAGAAAGAATAAAGATGTGTTTGCATGGGAGCCAACAGACATGACCGGAGTTCCAAGACGTTTGATCCGACATCATTTGAACGTGAACATATCAGACACTCCAGTAGCTCAAAAGAAGCGGAACTTCTCCGCAGAGAAAAACCAGGTAATAACTAAAGAGGTAGAGGAATGGATGAAGGCAGGGATCGTTAGGCCTGTACGTTATCCAACATGGATTTCCAACCCAGTGTTGGTAAAAAAGTGTGACGGAAGTTAGAGGATGTGCATTGATTTCAAGAATCTTAATTCCTCCTGTCCGAAAGACTACTATCCGGTACCTGAAATAGATTGGAAAATTGAATCGGTAGTTCGTTTCAAAAACAAGTGTTTCCTAGATGCATACAAGGGCTACCATCAAGTGCAGATGGCCGAGGAAGATGAGGAAAAAACGGCGTTCTACACAGAACAAGGGACATACTGCTACACCAAAATGCCCTTCGGACTTAAAAACGCCGGAGCGACTTACCAACGGTTAGTTGACTCAGCCTTCAAAGGGCAGATAGGGAGAAATCTAGAGGCATACGTAGACGATATGGTCATTAAGAGCCACGACGAAAGGGGAATGTTGGCTGACATCGCAGAAACTTTTCATAATCTTCGTGACATAAATATGAAACTAAACCCGAAGAAATGTTCTTTCAGTGTGGAGGAAGGAAATTTTCTAGGTTATATCGTAACTTCCGAAGGCATAAGGGCTAACCCAAAGAAGAAAATAGCCATTGCAGAAATGAAGTCTCCATCTACTCTTAAAGAAATGCAAAGCCTGAGCGGAAAGCTGGCGGCCCTTAACCGTTTCTTAGCCAAATCAGCGGAAAAATCCCTCCCTTTCTTTGTAACATTGAAAAATATCACCAAGGAAAACAAGGATGAGTACCGATGGACAGAAGCCGCGGAAGAGGCTTTCCAATCACTAAAGCAATTGATCCTTAGTCTCCCATCCTTGACTACACCGAGGGCAAAAGAAATTCTGTACATCTACCTTTCGGCGGCAAGTCATGCGATAAGTGCCGTATTGCTAACCGAAAGGAATGGGAAGCAGCACCCTATCCATTATGTAAGCCGAACATTGCAAGAAGCCGAAAGAAATTACTCTCCGATCGAAAAGATGGCTCTATCTCTTCTGCATGCATCCCGGAGGCTAAGGAGATACTTTGAAGCACACCCCATCAAAGTTATAACATACCAACCTATAAAACAGATATTGAATAGAGCGGAGGCTTCCGGCAAGTTGGTGAAATACGCCGTTGAATTGGGTGCATATGACATAACATACATACCCAGAAATGCGGTGAAAGGTCAAGTGCTCGCCGATTTCATCTCAGAAGTATCTCTAGGAATCAAATCACCCAACGGTGGTCAATCGAAGAAAGNAAATTACTCTCCGATCGAAAAGATGGCTCTATCTCTTCTGCATGCATCCCGGAGGCTAAGGAGATACTTTGAAGCACACCCCATCAAAGTTATAACATACCAACCTATAAAACAGATATTGAATAGAGCGGAGGCTTCCGGCAAGTTGGTGAAATACGCCGATGAATTGGGTGCATATGACATAACATACATACCCAGAAATGCGGTGAAAGGTCAAGTGCTCGCCGATTTCATCTCAGAAGTATCTCTAGGAATCAAATCACCCAACGGTGGTCAATCGAAGAAAGAGATATGTGATATCTCATCCCCAGAAGAGTGGATATTGTACACGGATGGAGCGTCCAGCAAGAAAGGTTCGGGAGCCGGATTGGTTCTCATCGGTCCTTCACAGACAGAACATACATATGCCCTCCGTTTGAACTTTAAGAGTACCAACAATGAAGCTGAATATGAGGCACTTCTGGCTGGCCTCCGTATAGCAAGGAAGATGAACGTAGAAGCCCTAGATGTCAGGGTAGACTCCAAGCTTGTCGCGAGTCAGATCAACGGGGAGTTCACAGCTTCAAAAGAGAGCATGATACGGTATCTAGCAAAGGCAAGAGAGTACATTGGTTTGTTCAAAAGGTTCACGATACGAAACATACCGAGAGCACAAAACCAGAAGGCCGATGTTCTCAGTAAATTGGCCTCGGTTGCTTTCAACCATCTCACCAAGGAGGTTCTAGTTGAAGTGTTAGAAAAGCCCTCAACCGAAGGAGTGGCGGTTAACGCTATCGTGGATGAAGAAGGGGACAACTGGATGACTCCTATTATCCGGTGTTTAAAGGAGGGTGTTTGGCCGGAAGACCCAAACGAAGCAAGAACACTTCGGATGAAAATTCCTCATTACACCCTGGAAGGAGATGTGTTATTCAAAAAATCATATATGAATCCTATGGCACGATGTGTAGGACCGTTGCAAGCAAACTACATTATCCTAGAAGTGCACGAAGGTGCTTGCGGAATGCACTCCGGACCAAGAGCAGTGGTAGCGAAATTGATAAGGCAAGGGTACTACTGGCCAACCATGCATAGGGACGCACGAGAGGAGATAGAGAAATGTGACTCATGTCAAATCCATGCCCCGGTACCCCGGCTACCCAAAACAATCCTGACATCAATCATGGCACCTTGGCCGTTCTACGAATGGGGGATGGATGTCCTCGGTCCATTGACGGAAACCCCCGGGAAAGTGAAATACGTCATTGTAGCAATAGACTACTTCACTAAGTGGATAGAAGCAAAGCCGTTAGCAAAGACCACCGGGAAGGAGGTAAAGAAGTTCGTATGGGACAACATTGTCTATCGATTCAGACTGCCGGGTATAATCGTCATGGACAACGGGCCGAACTTTGTGAACGATCCTTTTAATAGCTGGTGTGCACAGCTGAAGATAAAACAAATAAACACAGCCGTAGCTCATCCCTAAGCCAACGGTCTCGTCGAAAGGGCCAACGGAAGTCTAATGCATGGTATCAAGACAAGGTTGGGTAGAGCAAAAGCCGGATGGGTCGACGAACTGCCAAACGTCCTATGGGCATATAGAACCTCGTTGAAAACAAGCAACGGCGAAACACCTTTCAGCCTAACCTATGGGAGTGAAGCCGTCATACCAGCTGAAATTGGGATGCCTACTCACCGGACCATGATGTTCAATCCAGAGGATAACGAAGAAGAACAGCGTTTGAACTTAGACCTATTGCAGGAGAGGAGAGAAATGGCAGCGATCCGGGAAGCAAATGCAAAGCCAAGGTGGAACAATACTACAATCAGAGAGTCCGCCCGGTTGCATTCAAGGTAGGTGATTTTTTCTACAGAAAGAATGAGGCAAGCTGAGTGGAAAATCAAGGGAAGTTAGGACCGAATTGGGAAGGCCCTTACCGGGTGGTAGAAGCGTATCGCAATGGATCGTACAAACTCGAAACAATGGAAGGAAAAGAAGTCCCTCGAACTTGGCATGCAATCAACCTTAGAAACTGTTTCAGATAAACATTGTAATGTGGTCCCTCGGACTCAACTTCAATATTAATCAATACTTCCCCCAAGTTATGGGGAAGAAGTTTTCCGCAATTCTTCTATCTTTTATGAACATAACGGATCGTGAAGAACACCACTAAAAGTGGGTCGTGAAAAACACTCCGGCATAGTTAATAAACGGTTCGTGATAGCACACCACTAAAAGTGGGTCGTGAAAACACACCGGCATAGTTAATAAACGGTTCGTGATAGCACACCACTAAAAGTGGGTCGTGAAAACACACCGGCATAGTTAATAAACGGTTCGTGATAGCACACCATTAAAAGTGGCTCGTGAAAACACACCGGCATAATACCGCATAAATCGCTTCGTTCAAAGCCAACACTTAAGAAATTTAAGCAAAGCATGAAAATAAAACAAAAATTTCCGGTGTTCGGAATATTATCATTCATTCAGTCAAAATGTTAAGACAACCGTTATTACATTACATTCGTTCAAAATATAAAAATCAAACATCTGCCTTGGGGACGGTCGTTGGAGTTTCCTTCGGTGGTACTGGAGGCTGTTCCGCAGGCTGAACAACTTTCACCGCAGGCTGATCCGGCATCAGNTTCATTCAGTCAAAATGTTAAGACAACCGTTATTACATTACATTCGTTCAAAATATAAAAATCAAACATCTGCCTTGGGGACGGTCGTTGGAGTTTCCTTCGGTGGTACTGGAGGCTGTTCCGCAGGCTGAACAACTTTCACCGCAGGCTGATCCGGCATCAGATTCATCTAATCGCCCAACGGTAGGCGATAAGAGTCCGCGAGCTTCTTCACATATGGATACTCAGCCACAAACAGCTTGTTGTACTCCGGCTTCCAGAGGGAGGGGGCTTCCATGTTAAGCTTTTTGTAATTCGCAAGGATCTTCTGGACATCGTCCTCCTCACGTCCGACTTTAACCCCGTCAATAAAACCTCCAGAATATGTCAAGCTGTAAACTCGGCCCAGAATTCTCTTATATTCTGCGCTGGTGAGAAGTCTGCGGAAGGCAGCTGGGAGAAGTTCCTTGACCGTGTTATGATGGATCATCTCAGAAGAAGCCAACTCGGTTACCCGTTGTTTGTTTCCTTGGGATAACCGGTCTGCCTCAGCGGACTTGCCTTTCAGCTGCTCCTCTAACTCTCTAATCCTTTGGTCCTTGGAGTTGCAACGACTCATCCACTCGTTCTTCTCTTTCTCCATTTCCTCCAACTGCTCACTCATGCCTTCCGACCGGGTGGCCGCAGCGGCCAACTCATCCTTCAACTCTCTAAACTCCTTCATCAACCCATCAAACTTGCCCACCTGAGCGTTTCGGTCCTCTTCAGCCATTTGTAACCTCTCGGTTAGAGAACTACATGAGTTTCTTGCAGCTCTCTGAAGTCCTTGTTCAGCTGACTAAAATGCTTCAGCAGCTCGACATGAAGGGTAACACCAGAACCAATATTGACGTAAGCTTGACGCAACAGCCGGTGATTGTTAAGTTCAGAAAGCGCCTCCTGCTCGGCTGGGGTGGCCAAATGATTCAACATCTCTCGGCAGGCCCGAAAGGAGTTCATCCGAACGTCATCCTTTAAAGTCCAGCTGGGAACGAAGTACCCATCAGACTGTTCGGTATGCAATTCTGAGCAAGCAAAACAAAAATTAGTTAAGATAAACTACAACATACTAAAAGCAAGACAAAGGAAGAGAGTTATACCTTCAGGAGTAGGCTGACGTTCGACCAGTGTGTGTGGCTGCTTTATGTCCGTCTATGGTTCCGGATAATGAGAAGTTGTTGGAAAATTTCATTGGTGGTTTACCTGAAAATATCCGTGGAGATGTGATTTCTTTTGACCCACACACACTGGACGAGGCAATCAGGATGTCTCAGAAACTTATGGCTCAGATTCTAAAGAAAGGAACATCTGCCAGCAACACCAACAACTACCGAAACAACACCAATCCTAACAACGACAAAAGAAAGTGGGACAACAATCGAGGTGACAATACTACTCAACAATCACCCAAGAGACAAGAGGTTGCTAAGGCCTATGCTGCGGGGCAGAATGAAAAGAGAGGTTACACTGGTACCTTACCGAAATGCAACATATGTCCACTTCATCATAACCCTGAGAATTGCCCTAAATCTTGTGGTAACTGTAAGAAGCTTGGCCATTCGACTAGAGAATGCAAATTCCCTATAAATGCAGGCAATCAGAGACCCCCAGTGACGTGTTTTGGCTGTGGAGAGAAAGGACATTTTAGGAATGATTGTCCACAACAAGGAAATCAGGACATGGGAACCAAGATGGATTAACTCGAGGAATAGCGTGTGTTGTTAGAAAAAAAAAGCCCGCCGGGACATTAGCAACATCAAGGATAACAACAAGGCTTAAGAAAAGAAGGAGTTCATGTTTTGATATATAAACCGTAGTTCGAGCCCTCTAGGGTTGTATCTTTCTTTTGTACTTTCCGTAGATACGTTGACATAATCTGGTTGTAATAAGCACTTTTCCATCCAATGTAATATCTATCTTTTGTTATCTCCCCGATAATCATAACCTTCGTTTATTCCATTTTCTATTCCAATTGCTCAATTTTCAATCGTTTCGCAACATTATGCCATTGTCTTAGCAGGGATTAGGCCGATTTCATTCTTGACGGATTAGTAAAGTATTACCATTCCATAAGATTCACCCACGTATCCAATGAACCATTTAACGAATTTTATTCCAAGCTATTTTGTCACCACCCAATAAATTGATTTTTCTGTTATTTTTATCAAGCATTTACTACCATTACACGAAACAATTTTCATGATAACCTGAAAAGAATTATATGTGATACCATTTTTCACAACAACACGTTGAACACCATCTAAAACTTTTGAGAAAAGTAACGCTATTTGACTAAATCAAGCATCGCATAATTTGTCCTCAAGTATACATAGCCTGATCACCTATGTATAATTCAGGAAGGATTATGCCATGAAGAAAATAGTCACATTTTCAAGAATTATTAACAACAATCTTCATTCAAAAGCCTTGTAAAAAAATAGAATTTTTCATGAACATCCCTTTCGATAAACCCTCTTTGGATACGTACACCGCTTGTCACTCATTCAGCCATTAAATTGGATNATGAAGAAAATAGTCACATTTTCAAGAATTATTAACAACAATCTTCATTCAAAAGCCTTGTAAAAAAATAGAATTTTTCATGAACATCCCTTTCGATAAACCCTCTTTGGATACGTACACCGCTTGTCACTCATTCAGCCATTAAATTGGATATTTCCATTGATTTCTCTAGGAGAGACTTCCATATAAGCCAGCAAAATCATAGACCGTGAGGTCAAGCAGTTGAAACAAAGTCGAATTCCTATCGTGAAGGTTCGCTGGAATTCTCGAAGACGTCCCGAGTTTACTTGGGAACGGGAAGACCAAATGCGACTCAAATACCTACATCTTTTCATCGAGTCTACTTCAGAGACCAACACTAGCTGAATTCAGGGACTGAATTCCTTTTTGGGTGGGCAAATGTCACAACTCACAATTTCAGGTCATTTTCCCAAGTCTTGACAACTTACTATTCACAAATTTCAATTCATCATTTACTATTCATCATTTCACGTAAACTAGGTTTACGGGTATTCATTTCATGTAACCGGGAAGGTTAAGTCGCGTGATCATAAGACATTATTCAAAGTACATTTCATAGACTAGAGTTAATCTACATTTCATCACTACATCATTTGCATACTATCCCACTCGTAGGATTTATATAATTTCAATTTACATATATTCATTTTATTAAATAAATAACAACGCGCGATCAGTTATTTTGAACAATATACCCGACACTCCCGACTATGATCCTAATATATTTTTTTACACTCATTTCAATAATATAAAAATTATATTATTAATTTACCTGACGTTTTGAATTTATTTGGTATACGTATCATGAAAAGTTTATAATTTTGACGGTTTCCGTAATTTCAATACGATAATTATTTATTCACCCGATACTTGCAAGAAATGTAATTTTATAATTTTTACAACTTTAATATATTTTCATTTTGTTCCGTTAAAATTGATTTCTAGCTAACCCAGTACCCGAAAACAAAATATCTAAACTTATATTACATAATATCTAGATTTTTACATGTTATGCTAACTAGTTTCTTCCAAATTCTCCTACTCATCACCCTTGCCGCCCCATGTGTTCCCCCTTGGTCTAATGTTGACTAAAACTTTGACCTTGTAATTACCATTATACCCTTGTACTAGATATTTGTTCAAATCTCAAGTATACTTCACATTTTTCACATACTTATCACTTTGTTAAAATAAAACTTGAAGTAAACTCTCTCATCTTCATCCCATGGTTCGGCATAGATAAACAAGAAGAAGAAGAACAAGTTTTTCATAGCTAAAATAATTTCCAAGTTGTAGTAATAATCTATTACAAGATTTTGAAATATAAATCTATAGATTAGTTAAGTTTACTAAACCAAAAACCCATCACCACTTCAAGTAAGTTATGATTAATTTTTCTTACTCTTTTGAAATATTATTTGATCTATTTTTATGCTTTATAAACAAAACATGCACATATACATAAGTTGTCATACCACTTTTCAAGTATTTTTAATTATTATGAGATTATTAATATCCGATGATCATTCCCTTGAAATCCTACTAAATTTTGTTAAGACTAGGACTCCATGACATCCTAAGAAGGTGTATGGTAGATTAAGGGTTGTTTTGAAGTTGGTTGGAATGGATTTGTACAAGTAGTTAACTAGGAAAAACAATTTTTGACACTATAAATAAGCTACTGTCCCTATTTGCAAAACGTGGTTAACTCAGTAGATATTGACTAATTTTAGACCCAAGAATTAGAAAATACTTTCAAAAACGAAGCTATGGGCGAAAGAACGGGTAAAAACGGATTTATAACGAAAAAGATACGATAAAAACAAGTCACACATTTATTTTACTCTTTCAGAAAATATGTTGCTGATGCACAAATGAACTCCATAAAAACAGGACCCTAAACCTTATTAAAATACACCGACTTATTAAAAATGTGTTAGTACATGTTAAGAGGAAACCGGGGATATAAAATTCTTAAGAAACGGACTTATGACGAAGAAGTTATGCCAAAAACAAGATTGTATATCTAATAGACAATTTCTGAAAATAGTGTGCTGATGCACAATTTTTATCGGATAAAATGGGACACTAGTCATTAATAAAATGCACTAACTTATTAAAAATTCACTCGTCCACTATAATACGAAACCATGGATATATAGAACATAGAAAATGAGCTTATAATGACCAAGATATTCACGTTTATAACTCGATAACTTATATATTATTTTTGACAGCCCTATTAGAAATAAATATTCTACGTACTAACGACTAGTTTTATGAGACTAGTTGAACATGTTTTTCTCAAGTCATGAAAAGTATTAAACTACAAGGAAAACACTATATTTACCAACGAAATACCAAACAAGGGTCGTGGAGTACCGTTTCATCATATTTACTTGGAAAATAGTTTTAAACTAAACAAGACATCAACATGTAATTTTTAACGATAAACATTATTTTCAAAAAGTACGAGTGGTATCGATAACATACGTATATGCATGCATAGCATTGTCTCATTGCTTACAATAGGTCACATCATTCATTATAGGTCGCGGTTAGAGCCCGAGCCTTACATCATCATATTCACCATCATCTTACTGCTAGCATATCAGGTGAGTTTTCATAGCCCCGTCTACATTTTTATTGTTTTCAAATCCCACGGGGGAGAATACATTGCACCATTTTCCATACGGGCCTAAGTATCAAATTCATGTACATTGCTTAAGTTACCGCATTTGCCATGTTAAAGTCCCCTATTTAGTACATCAAGAACCGTTAATTGTGAGCAAGCGAAGGTGAGTGGATAGATCTATTGAGGGTGACGCCTCCATCAGCGTTGGTATCACCAACAGTCAAACGGATGCATTTCATTTCATACATTCAGGGTGTTTGGCAAAGCACTCCATTTGGGGCATTTTCATCAGTCTAGCTTCGGGGTCATGAGCTTAAGGTCTATTGTACAATTTTTCATGAGACATGTGTCTTGCACATTATACTTGAGGTTACCGTATAATATTCATTTTTATAAACCTATGATTTCTCACCAACATTATTGTTGACCGTTTTTAGCAATATATTTTCAGGTAATTAAGACATCATGATGACATGCATTTTGGACCTACTTGGAGTCGTGGAGTCGACGCGTCTCACCTTTTTATTTTCAAGCACTTATGTAATGTTTGATCATGATAAACTTATTTTCAAGAACTTGCAACACCATTTTGGGACCTATTTTGTAAACTCTGTTGTTTTTAATGATCAAACGATGTATTTTCAAAACGACACTTTAGGTCGTTCAATATAACCATTGTATGGGATGCCATGAACGTTACACCCAGGTATTCCATTCCGCTGCCAATCAGGTAAATTCAGGGTGTGACATTGCGAGTGTCCGGTATGAACCGATAGATCTAAAAGAAAAACAATAACAAAGATCAAGAAGAATACTACAGAACGAACAAACAAAAGATCAACGTAGACAAGTCTTACCAACGGAAGGAAGCCTTCGCACTCCGCCTTCGGGAAGCTCCTCCTGCCTTGGCGAATGACCACCAGCATTCTCGGCCATCCTCTCTTCCAAATCCTCGCCCGCAGCGGCATTCCGATCCCCTCCGGCCTCCATATTCTCCCAATTCCTCGGATTGGCCTGATTCAGAGGATTAGCATCAATGGTCTTGTCTTCGGAAGAAACAATTTCTTCATCCGCGACAAGATTCTTCCTCCTACGTTTCGGTGCCCCAGCAGCCCCGGCAGTAGGTCTCTTCTTGGTGGCCGGCTGTTTCGTTAGCTTTTTCCTCTCCTTCTCCTCACGAGCCTCCACCACATCCTTGTCTGCTTTCTCAACCACTTTCTGAAGATGGCTTTTCGCCGGAATTGATTTGTCCGGGCTTAGTAGGCTGGTTGTCCTGTCCGTCGGCCTCTGGTGGCCTTCCGGAAGGGGCGACCCCTTACTGACCACACTGCCCTCCAGTTCAGGGAGCTCGAGATACTCAGACATATTCAGAACTGCAAGCAATACATAACAACAATAAGCAAGATTATGTAAGGATAAGATAAGAAAGATAGAAAGGTTGCATAGAAAAGAAACATATTATTACCACACCCTTCGACATCCTTTATAATGACCTCATGTCCCGGATTTTTGAAGGCGGGGGAAAGGCCAGTCAACCAAAGAAGGCTCGACGGTGGCTTTCGCAGAACGATCGGTTTCGAATCCAACTTGGTTGCCTCGGAGTCATAGTGATTCTCTGGAAAATAATCCCTATGGTCTATTAAAAAGAACCGATCCTTCCAATGTTTCAGACCTGACAAGAGCTCTTCAAAACATTTCTTAGCCCTTCGTCCAGTACGACTCTCAAAAGAAAACTAATTGCCCTGCTTACAAAGCCGATAGAACAATCGGAAAAGTGTCACCGTCGGCCGAAGATCCAGGCTGTAACAGCGAAGCT
This sequence comes from Artemisia annua, assembly GCA_014162995.1. Classification (NCBI taxonomy): domain Eukaryota; kingdom Viridiplantae; phylum Streptophyta; class Magnoliopsida; order Asterales; family Asteraceae; genus Artemisia; species Artemisia annua. Next base: position 15,942 of record LBNU01012108.1, read on the forward strand.
CGAAAAGGGTGACCCGTTTCAACCCAATCGGCACTAATTGAGAAATATGTACCCTAAAGTAAAGAATTACGGCTAACAAAAAAGTGGAAAAAGGAATCCTAACACCCCCAACCTTCAACTGATGCTCGTATATACCAATCTTATCCTCCGGCAATTGGTCCATAGTCATATCTGCCGGAGGGAGGATAAGGTTCAGCTCCCTAGGGTTACCGTAGTCTCGGATTATTTTATCTAGATCGGCCTGAGTTAATTTGGAGGTTTGGACATGCATGTCAAACTTCCCGGCTCGGGAAGGTCCGGCTTTCTCAACTGGTATTACATTTTCTGCTACGTTCAAGTCCATTTCCCCCGGTTCACTCACGGCCATTTTTATAAAAAGGATGCCGAGGAGTATATGTGCAAGATAATTACAAAAGGGGATATAAAACGCACCTCGTAAACAAACTTGAGAAAAAATCAAAGGACTTGTGGTCTAGTGGGTGGGGCTTAACTTGTTAAGCGAGCCATAAGTAGGAGTAATACCGGGTGGGTGACCACCCGGGAAGTCCTCACTTGTGGTCCACTTGCGGATCATATTGTCCGATTGCTCTCAACAAGTGAGCCTTTAGGGACAACGGTTCTTATCATGGAAGGGAGAAATTGCCCTCATAAAGTTAGCCTTTACGGACAACAGATCTCATCATGTAAGTGACAATTGCTCTTTTCAAGTGTGCAAGTATTAGGGACAACGGCTATCATCATGTAAAGGGCAATTGCTNCATTTTAACAATAAGCTTCCCCTGAAACCCATATGTTAACCATTTTAAAGAACTTGTCGAATAACTAACCAACAATAATAACGAACACCATGTTGTACCATCCATGAATGAGCATCCTAATTCCGCTAGGTGTGAAAAATGACAACAATAATATACGATATCAAGTTGTAGTAAACAATAAAAAATAGTTCTTTAACCGCAAAAATCAAATCTCCTCTGATGTGTGTCTTCACCCTTGTGTGTGCTAAATCAATAACCTGTGTGTGTCGTCACCATATAAGCCGAGAACCAAAGCATAAATAATCTAATCATCAAACTCATCTCGACTTCCCCTTATTCCCTCATAACACATGTCCATAAAGTTCAATGTAAACGCAACCGTACTTTGATTATGAGAGCAGTACTTTGGGATAGAAGTACTTTGTAGCAGTTTACTAGAAGTACTTTGAAAGATGAACAAGCAGTACTTTGGATCGATGAGAGCAGTACTTTGAATAAATCACGGGCAATACTTTGATTAAAAGAGCATAGCAGCAGAATATTAAAGCTTTAATTTACAGCAGCGAACCACTTGCAATATTAATTGCAAAACACGACAACCCTATGATAATTATATGGCACCGAATCCATGATGCAAGTATCACCAATCACAACAGTAATTTTACAAATATTAATTGTACTATCTTCACATAATCGACAAGAATAATTCTTAACCCCACGCTCAACCAATTAATAAAGATACCGACCATCAGTACGAGGTTTAAATTATTATGAATCGAAAATCACTAAATTTGAATCGAAAATACCTTGTGCTGTTGTGCAAAGCGACAAACAACTTGATAGCACCGACTCATTATCAAATCTTCTTCAATAAAATCTGTACGAGGTAACCTTTGTAGAAGCAGCCAATGAGCATAAATCAACATGTCAACCCATTAGCGTACCAATAGCATACCATCAGGTACCTTTGCACCATCAGTAATACCATATATCCATATTACCCACTATCTTGATTTGAATATGATTTTTGTTTCCAAGCACCGACCCATGATCTTTGCACATAAACATTAAACATATAATCTTGACCATTGCAAAAGACCAGAGCGACTTTCTTTACCTCAGTATTATACCAATTCGACCACGGATCATATATGAGAAACTACAAACTTTGCTCTGACCCACACGAAAAACCCTTGAATTGAATTAATGATGGCACCGACCCACTTTCATGAATAATTCAATTGATAAACAATAAGTAACAAGTAACACTGACCATGACCCACATTGAATGAATTAATTGACCAATTTGATAATCACCAATCAAAAATACGAGGTTAATAATGTGCGCCAAGCAGTAAAGAATTATTTTTGTCGTAACACAATAAATTAAACAAAGTCGATACCTTTAAAAACCTTTAGACCATCGTACTTTCACACAGCTCTTCATTAACAATAAAAACCTTGATGAACCCTAGATATCACGAGCAACCTGTCTCTGATGCCAATTGATAAGATCGTTTTGAGCCTCTAGGGTTAACAATAACATAGACAATATGCAGCGGAATAATAAGAACATCATATGTTATTGACAACAAGGTTTTTCATTATCATCTCTAATAACAACTAATACAAAACCTAGGCATCCGTTGTAGGAACTTAATGCCTAGAACACAACGAACTCTTTTAGACGTCTACATCTTGACACACACCCTAAACCTATGTCCCTTGTCCTCTTTATATACTAGAGGATTAGGGTTACAAAAGACTACGAGGGACTAATAAATAAAAACTTCTTTACCAAGCAAGTCCCTTCTGTTTCATTCTTCATTAATTGAAGAATTCTTCTTTTGTCTTCTTAAGTCCTTCATCTTTCATATGTTTTGTCTTATCAACTCAAATATAATTCCCAACAGATAAAACCCAAGGCGAGACTAATGTGTGTGTTTCGTGTGTGTAGGTACAACATCCGAAGGACACTTCCAAAGGATTACAAAGAAGTAGGACCCTAGCAAGGATTTGCTTTAACAATACCCGAACTATGTGACGATAATGAGACGATAATGAATTGGGATAAGACATTAGTGGTTCAGGGACATTACTAATGTTCTTAAACCCCTTGATAAGTGTCAAAAAGGCCTTGAAGTGGCTCTATCTAATATCAGGAAACATCAAAATATCAATCAGTCTCGTTTTCATTAGAAAAAGATAATGTATTTCCTTGATGAATCAAGTGTGCATCAACCACGTACTCTAGACTGTCATGTAAAAATCTTTATTTTAGATCACGTTTTTTAGTTCATTACATAAGAAATATATTTTTCTTTTCTTTTTTTTTTCCGTATAACTGGATAGAAAAACTGAATCAATATAAATTCTACATTCAAAACAAACACCCCTTGGTTTTCGAATCCGAGAATACTTTAGGCTTTATCACCGCTAGTTTAGTTCACAACCCAATTAATTCAGAAGCAGTTAAGATCAATTTACTTTGAAAAGAAACAATTTGAAAAAAATAAGGATAAACTTTAAAAAAAATATCTATTAAATTTGTAGACTTTTAAAGCAAGATTTTGTAAACTATGACGCTTTTTAAAGCCTTTCTGAGCTAAGGGTTTTTATTTTTTTTTCTCTTTTTTTTTTGTTTTTTTTGTTTTTTTTTTCTTTTATTTTTTTTTTATTTTTTTTTTAATTATGTTGGTCCCTTTCACTTGGTTAATGGTTAACTAGTTAACTACAAAGTTAATCTAACCAAGTTCCATGGAATAATGATCCAATGATTAATAACTTAATAATAAAAACGTAAAAGATAAGAAACAATGTTTTTCAACGTTTAACTCTTTATTAGAAATTAATCAAAAGAATTATACCCAAGTGTTCGCGGAATAAACACTTGGGATTGAAATGACAAGTATGTTTGGTGTTACTCCTCATTAAACTTAAGCTATGCTTAAGTAGCAACAAAAGACCCACTAAGCTATCTTAGGGATGGTTGCTATTTGGAGAGAGTAAAGATTAGTTTGTGAATGTCTAAGCATTAAGTGCACAAACTCTGCAACCTTTTTCTCTCTTATGACTCCTATTTATACACACGTATATTACAACCGTTGTGATAAAGACAAAGATTACATCAGCCTAGTTGAGACAAAATACGTAAGTATTTTGTCTCTGTTACATAAGTCTATTTTGGGTATAGGACAATACTGCTTTCTGAGGTTCAGATATGACACCATCCTGAACCTAAACCATTCAGGGAAAGTTTAACTTTACAAGGATACTGACACTCTTTGTAATTTCAAACGTTTCCCGCCTTGTCCCGCCCATTCTTCAGGCTTCATGTCTTTATCTTCAGTCTTTAACTTTTGTTGCTTCAGTGAGGAGGAAGTTGGGATTCAGTGAGCTATTGTCATCACTCACTGAATCCATCATCTTCTTCTTTGGCTTAGGTGCCACTCACTGAGAATCCGCCTCACTGAATGAAAAGCTTTTCTTCTTAAGCTTGTCCTGAGCATCCTGAAGATGACTCACTGAGTGACTGTTCACTTAGGGACTTGATGTTGTTGAAGGTTGTCAAACACTTAGGTTATTTATGTTCAAATCCTAGTTTAAGGGTGTTTGGGAATTCAGTGACCCAACAGTCTCCCCCTATTTGAATATACAAATAGCCTCAGTGTTTTATGTATCAGTGTGAGTGAGCAAGAGTCATCATCTCACACTGAGTATCTAAGTAATGTTAGAACACTGATAAACATAAAACTTCAACTTTCATTCATTGCTGTTACAGTCCTAATCAATACAAAGAAATACAAGGGATAGGTTGTTTTGCAGATTCATGTCAGGTTCACCAGTTGAATTTATAGCCCAGAGCTTCAAGCTTTTGCCTCTTAGTGTTCAGCTCATGTTTGTCAGGATGCTCTTCAATCATTGCTTTTAGTTCATGGCAGAACCTCATGTTTTCAGGGCTCTTGATAGGAGATGCCATCATGAAGAACCCAAGCATTGCTTTGACCCCAGCCAGCTCAATATCAGCCCATCTTTGGAAGGCTTGATCACCAAACTCATCAGCGAAGAAGAGTCCCCTTTCAGGTTGTTCGATAACCATGTTGTTTACGAACTTGACTCCTTCAGGGAGAGCTCTGTTGCAATC
>LBNU01012108.1:21026-36813 GCA_014162995.1 Artemisia annua
GGATTGAAATGACAAGTATGTTTGGTGTTACTCCTCACTAAACTTAAGCTATGCTTAAGTAGCAACAAAAGACCCACTAAGCTATCTTAGGGATGGTTGCTATTTGGAGAGAGTAAAGATTAGTTTGTGAATGTCTAAGCATTAAGTGCACAAACTCCGCAACCTTTACTCTCTCATATGTCTCCTATTTATACACAAGTATATTACAACCGTTATGATAAAGACAAAGATTACATCAGCCTAGTTGAGACAAAATGCATGCGTATTTTGTCTCTATTACATAAGTCTTTTTTGGGTATAGGACAATAGTGCTTTCTGAGGTTCAGATATGACACCATCCTGAACCCAAGCCATTCAGGGAAAGTTTGACTTTACAAGGATACTGACACTCTTTGTAATTTCAAACGTTTCCCGCCTTGTCCCGCCCATTCTTCAAGCTTCATGTCTTTATCTTCAGTCTTTAACTTTTTTTGCTTCAGTGAGGAGGAACTTGGGATTCAGTGAGCTATTGTCATCACTCACTGAATCCATCATCTTCTTCTTTGGCTTAGGTGCCACTCACTGAGAATCTGCCTCACTGAATGGAAAGCTTTTCTTCTTAAGCTTGTCCTGAGCATCCTGAAGATGACTCACTGAGTGACTGTTCACTTAGTGACTTGATACTGTTGAAGGTTGTCAAACACTTAGGTTATTTTATGTTCAAATCCTAGTTTAAGGGAGTTTAGGAATTCAGTGACCCAACAGTCTCCCACTATGTGAATATACAAATAGCCTGAGTGTTTTATGTATCAGTGTGAGTGAGCAAGAGTCATCATCTCACACTGAGTATCTAAGTAATGTTAGAACACTGATAAACATAAAACTTCAACTTTCATTCATTACTATTACAGTCCTAATCAAAACAAAGAAATACGAGGGATAGGTTGTTTTGCAGATTCATGTCAGGTTCACCAGTTGAATTTATAGCCCCGAGCTTCAAACTTTTGCCTCTTAGTTTCCAGCTCATGTTTGTCAGGATGCTCTTCAATCATTGCTTTTAGTTCATGGCAGAACCTCATGTTTTCAGGGCTCTTGATAGGAGATTCCATCATGAAGAACCCAAGCATTGCTTTGACCCTAGCCAGCCCAATATCAACACATCTTTAGAAGGCTTGATCACCAAACTCATCAGTGAAGAAGAGTCCCCTTTCAGGTTGTTCGATAACCATGTTGTTTACGAACTTGACTCCTTCAGGGAGAGCTCTGTTGCAATCTAGATCAGGGACCTTGATGATTGGCTCAGTCCCAACCTTCTTTCTTTTCTTGCTAATGGACTAAGAGGGAGCTGGTTGACCTTCCTGAGTAGGAAAAAGAGACTTGATACCAAGCTCCTTATGCATCTTGGCCAAGTTAGCATATCTTTGACCCAGGGACTTTTCCAGATGTTTGACAATGGCATTGTTCTTCTTGTTGATGATTGGACCCAATTCATCAAGCTCAGTGATCCCAAATTCGCCAAAATCTGAAGGGATCATGAGTTTCAAAGTGCCTTTTGTCAGCTCCCCTGTAGACATTGATGGCTGCTGGTTTGGTGTTAGGATGAATCTTGATATCAGTTATTGCTCCAGGGCGAAGCCTGTTGGTCATCACCCATTGATACCTATCAATCTTCTTCCTTCTAAACTCAGCATCCTTCTTTAGCTTTTCTTCCCTTTTCCTTTTCAGGGCCATTAATTCCTCATCCTGGGCCTTTTTAAATACTTCACCACCCTCTCTCCCAGCAAGAACTTGAGGTTTTAACCCAATCTTTTCAGCTTCTTCATTGACAACCTCAATGAGTGCATCCTTGCTTTTCCTCTCTTCTTCAGCTTCTTCATGAGCTTGAATTTGTTCAGCAGTCAGATAGTATAGGACCTCATTGATCTCATAAGGGACCTTTTCTGGTTCAGGCTCAGGCCTTACTATCTTGGAAGCAGGGACAAGCTTCCTTGTTGGTTCGGGCTCAGGTGTAGTCATAATGTTTTTGCCCTTGTCTTGCTGAACGTTGATGGGAGGCTGATAGGAGGAGATTGGAGTGGTCTGAAGTATATGCTCCCCCTCAGTGTGAGAAGAAGGTTCCTTTGAAGCAATATCAGTGGCTAGTTGGCTGGTGGATGGCTCAGTGGTCTCTGGGATAGGGGCTTCAGTGATCCCCTCCCCCTCAACTGTTGCTGGAGCATCAGTGAGAGCAAGAGTTGGAGTGCTTACTGAAGCTGAGGCAGCTGAGGTGCCTTTAAATGCCTGAAATATCTCAGACATCATGGATTTGATATCCGAAGTGTCTTGTTGAATGGTGGACACTTTAGCTTCAAGAGAAGCCTGAGATCCTTTAATGGCAGACATGCGCGAACCAAGATTCCAGGCTACTGAGGATGAAGATTTAGCCCAGTCGGCTACATTCTTTTCGAGGCCACTGAAGGAGGCCTTGAGAGAAGTCACTGAAGTACTGAGGTTCTGAACATTTGAAGACCTCAGTAAGTTGAGAAGTTCAGTGAATTTCCCAGAGTTCTGCTGATAGGTCTCAGATGCCTTAAGAAGTTTGTTGGTGAGCTCAGGGTCATCTTTGACAGCTTCTTGAACAGTTGCAACGCTTTTAATGATGTCGCTGAGGGAAGCATTGAACTTGTTCAAATGGGTGTCCAGAGTTGTCAAGGAGAAGCCAAGTGTAGCATTTTGCTCAAGAACATCATCATGATATTCTTCAACAGAGTTCTTAAGATTGGCATAATGAACATCAGCTTCCCAGTGTTGAGAATCCATTTCATCAGTGAGTCCTTGGAAGAGAACATTATTGGTCTTCCGTAGAAACTTAACCAGCTGCCTTTCAGTCAAGGGAAGAACATTGTCATATTTCTTTAGGTAGACTGGACAAGAGTCAGAGGATTGATCATCCTGCTCTTCAGTGCCTCGGGGCTTTGGTCACCCTTCATAGAATGGTGACTCTTCAGGCTTAGGGGGAGACTGATGTGGTTGTTAAGTTGTGTGGACTTCAGTTTCTATGTCCACATCATCTCCAGCCTAAAAAACTTCATCACTTTCTTCATCCAAAAGCAAGACAGCCTGAAGATCAGCCATAGACTGAATCTGCAAAAATGGGTTAGCCAGCTCCTCTTCATAAGAAGATTTGCTTTGGTTGTGGTTAGGACCTGACCCCTCAATTCCAGTGGATTGGGTTGTATCCACCTGGTCCTTAGGGTCAGTCCCCGAGGAATGCGCAACTCCATGGAGGAGTGTTGGTTCTATATCAGCGGGTGGTTTGTTTCCCCCTGAGTCTTTGTCCCCGGTTGTCCCTTCAGGCACTGGTGGGTTTTGGCCAGTGCCATCACGAGGAACGGTGGAAGGCGCTCCCCTACTAGCGGGTTGTATGTTTCCCTCTAGATCTCGGGGAGTAGTAGATGGGACCAAGGACACTGACTGTGATTTATCAGTGTCCTTCGTTGTCACCAAGGGTGTTTGAGCTTGGTCTTGAGGTGGCTTTTTGGTCAGGGGCCTGGTTGGCTTCTTAGCCTGTATCCCTGAAGCCTCAGGGCCCTGTGTCTTTGTTTTGGTCTTTGACACAGTCTGAGACTTCCCTCTCTTCTTTGAGAGGAGAGGTGGAGACACTGAATTCCTCCGGTTGTTTACAGCAACCATTGGACCCGTCAATTCGATTTCAGTAACTAAGGATGGGTCTTTTGAAAAATTAGAAGCACTCAGGACAGCGGGTAAAAATCCCAAAGTATGGTCCTGAGTGTAGTTACAACTTACAACCCAGTAACGCTTGAAAGGCGCAAGAAAGAAACCTGGGGTATGGAACATAGTTCACCCTGGTGTCTTTCTGCAGCCTGGCTACAAGATCACTGTAAATGATCTCTCCTATGTTGATCTTTCTCCCTGCCATTAAACTATATGCCATCATCAATTGAGAAGAGTTAATCTGCTCAGTGGATGAGTAGCTCCCGCCGAGGACCTGAATCACAAAAGTGAACAGGATCCTCCAAGCCACGGGAAAAGAGTTTTTAGTGACAGGGGTCTTATCGAGGGAACTTGGTGTTAAAGCAATTTTTGCTAACTCAGCCTTAACAAGGTCTGAGTCAGGGAAATCCACATAAACTCCTTTATTGTAGTCAAGCCCTGTGGAGGAGCAAAAAGTTTGAAAATCCAAAGTAAGTTTTCTCGCCCCATCCAAAAGTGAAAAGCTGATGAGAAACTCCCTGAGGGGTCTTGCCTCGTTCTCATCAGTAGAGGGTGTCGGGTCATAGGCCCTTGCAGTGGCCCAAAACTCCCTGAGGAAGTTTCGGTACTGAAAGTAAGGGGTACTGGTGAAGGCTGTTTTCAAAGGACAATTATACAAAAATTTCATGATGTTTTTGTAGGCAGGGACATTAGATGGGTAGTTAAAGTTGCCTACAACATTGTTTGTTTTGAATTATACATCAGCCAGAGTCAAATTTGCCCATTGGGGTGCAAGTTCGATTCCTTGGTCAGTTGCCATTTTTAAGTCAAAAAAATTTGAAAATGATTTGGAATGGCAAATATTGAAACACCAGATGGTCACGAATTAAGTCTAATTTGTTCGCTGCCGTGAAATGTTCAATATATTATCAAGAAGATTGATATGAAGATGGATATCTTGATACGAATCCTTTTGACCAAGAAAATGTTTTAGAAATTTGTTTTTGGTAAGAATAGTACACACACTTTGCTTCTTGAAAAAATTTTAGCAGAGTTTTGCTAAAGTTTTGTGTGTGTGTTTTTTTGTGAGGAAGAAGGGGGTATTTATAGAGTGGTGGATTAGGGTTTGGGATATCAAGGGATTACATGATTTTGAAAGTCAAAATGTATAAACCATTTGAAGTCCGCATTAAATGCTACCACTCCACTTCCCTCTTTTTTCGCACCTATTCATTTGAACAGTTGCGCTCTCTACAAAAGTGTATTTTGCAGACATGATGTCACACATAAAATATCCAAAGATATTATGTGTGAGGGAAGGTAGTTAATGCCAAGTGGGATATGAGGTGATGATGTAGGGGCCCAAGATGTGGATGCTAGAAGGATAAACGACATATATTCCTATATTAAATAGGCATTCAGTTACCAACCTAGGACATTTACTAACTAAATACTTAGAGTATTTAGTTAAGCATTAAATGCTTTCAGTGTGTCTTGGGCACCCTGGGTGAATCATATGTCAGTGAGTGAGCTTTATAACAAGTTAGTCACTGAAGGTTTTGGGTTATTCAGGGATCTTAGAGATATTTTACAATATGTTTGAATGACATTTATTCAGTGACCTGATTGTCAATGCCCAATTCTACTTTCAGTCTGGTGAAAGTGGGCTCATCCAGGGGTTTGGTAAAGATATCAGCTAGCTGATACTCAGTGGGGATGAAATGTAGTTCAATCTCTCCATTCATGATATGATCCCTGATGAAGTGATATCTGATATCAATGTGTTTGGTTCTTTGATGAAGGACTGGGTTGTTGGAGATGGCAATTGCACTGGTGTTCTCACAAAAGATAGGAACACTTTTGTAATGGATGCCATAGTCACTGAGTTGACTTTTCATCCATAGTACATTTGCACAACAGCCAGCTGCAGCTACATACTCAGCTTCAGCTGAAGACATAGCCACTGACTGTTGCTTCTTTGTACTCCAACATACAAGTTTCCCTCCAAGGAATTGACAGGATCCTGAGGTACTTTTCCTATCCATATTACAGCCTGCATAGTCTGAATCAGTGTAACCCTTAAGATCGAACCCTGAGCACTTAGGGTAGTATAAACCAAGGTTTGGAGTACCCTTCAGGTACCTGAGGATTCTTTTCACTACAGTGAGGTGTGATTCTTTAGGATCAGAATGATATTTAGCACATAAGCATACTACAAACTGAATATCAGGCCTTGAGGCTAGGAGATACATCAGTGAACCAATCATTCCTCTGAACATGGTTTGATTTACTGGTTTACCAGGAAGATCAGGGCCTAGGTTGTTTGGAGGAACCATTGGGGTTTCTACTGAAGCACAGTCATTGAGGTCATACTTTTTCAGTGTGTTCTTGATGTACTTCTCTTGACTTATGGAAATTCCCTTATCAGTCTGTTTGATTTGAAGTCCAAGAAAGTATGTGAGTTCTCCCATCATGCTCATTTCAAATTGCTTTGTCATCAGTTTCTCAAACTGCTTACACAGTTTATAGCTTGTTGAGCCAAAGATGATATCATCCACATATACTTGGACCAAAATCACATCTTCCTTTGCCTTGTAGATAAACAGAGTGTTGTCTATCTTTCCTCTGACAAATTTGTTCTGGATCAGGAAGGCTGAGAGAGTTTCATACCATGCCCTGGGAGCTTGCTTCAGTCCATAAAGGGCTTTGTCAAGCTTGCAGACGTGGTTAGGTAACTCATGGCTTTCAAATCCAGGGGGTTGTTGAACATAAACTTCCTCTTTGAGTTTACTATTCAGGAATGCACTCTTGACATCCATTTGGTAAACTTTGAAATTCATGTAAGTGGCATAGGCAAGGAAGATCCTGATAGCTTCCATTCTAGCAACAGGGGCAAACGTTTCTTCATAATCAATGCCTTCCTGTTGATTAGCCTTTGGCAACAAGCCTTGCCTTGTTCTTAACAACAATGCCATTTTCATCAGTCTTGTTTTTGAACACCCACTTCATGCCAATGACAATAACACCCTGAGGGCATTCGACTAAGGTCATAACATCATTCTTGTCAAATTGTTCAAGCTCCTCATGCATGGCCTGAACCCAGCTTGGATGTTTCATGGCTTCTTTTATAGTCTTGGGTTCAATGGTGGATATGAAGCCTACATACAGGCATTCATTGGCTGAGGCTGCAGTGAGTTTGGCAGCCATCCTTCTAGTGAGCATACCCTCAAAGACAGGTTCACCAATGATGTTAACTAGCTCAATGTGTTTGTCTAGACCATCTATCCTGAGGTCTGGGATAGGAGTTTGAGCTAGTTGATGCCTGATTTATAGGTGGAGTGGGTTCAAGAATAGGTGCCTGAGGTTCCTCAGGAACTTGGTTTTCAGTGAGTTTAATTTGGATGTTGTTTTCAACAGGTTCCTGAACATCTGGTTTAGTATGAGTTATCTCATTTGGAACTTGTTGATCTTCAACAAACTCACTGATGGTTGGTTGAGGGAGGTTGTGAGGAATGATGTAGTATGAGAAATCATCATCAGTTTGATATTGAGTTGAAGGACTAGACTCAGGGTGATATTCATCAGGAGGATATCTTGATGAATCATTAATTCCAATCTCTTCCACTGAGGTATTTGAGAACTGAATAGCCTCAGTGCTTTCATCAAAGGTGATGTGCTAGGTTTCCTCAGTTTGTTGTCTCCTTGTGTTGTACACCCTGAAGGCTTTGGAGACCAGTGAGTAACCAAGAAAGTATCCATCATCAGCTTTGGCATCAAATTTGCCTAAGTGATCCTTGTGATTATGAATAAACACATGACACCCAAACACATGAAAGTAGCTGATGTCAGGGATTCTACCCTTGAATATTTCATAAGGGGTTTTGTTGTGTCTTTTGATAGTGATGGACCTATTTTGAGTGTAGCAAGCTGTTTTGACTGCTTCAGTCCAAAAATGTTTTGAGAGGGCTGAGCCATTTAGCATTGTTCTTGCTGCCTCAATGAGTGTTCTGTTCTTCCTTTCAGCCACTCCATTTTGTTCAGGAGTGTAGGGAGAGGAGAAGTTTTGAGAGATTCCTTTCACATCACAGAAAAACTAAAAGTCCTGATTTCTGAACTCAGTCCCATTGTCAGTCCTGATTTATTTGACCTTAATGTCATTTTGATTTTCAATGTTCCTGACAAAGGACATGACTGTTTCAGCTGCCTGACTTTTTTTTGTCAGGAAGTACACCCAAGTGTATCTTGAGTATTCATCCACTATGACTAAAGTATACTTCTCATGGTGGATAGACATTGGACTGACAGGTCTAAATAGATCCATGTGAAGGAGGTGCAGGCAGCTTTTGATTAAGGAATTTTGTTTGGTTTTGAAGGACGCCCTATGGTGTTTTCCCTTCTAACATGCTGAGCAAGGTTTGTCTTTTGAAAACGCCAGTGAGGGCAAGCCAAGAAATTTGTTTTGTTTGGCAAGGTTGTTGATGTTTTTGAAATTGAGATGAGAGAGTCTTTTATGCCATAGCCAGTTGATTGCTTCACTTGCCTTTGTAAAAAGACAAGTTCCATTCTGAGTAAGTGTTGACATGTCCAGGACATAAACATCATCTCTCCTTGGTGCAATCAACACAACTTCTTTGTTGGCATTGAAGATGGTTCCTCTCTTATCATCAAACTGAACTATGTATTTTGCATCACATAGTTGGCTGACACTGATGAGATTGTATTTGAGTCCATTTACATAAGCTATCCTTGTAAAAACTATACCATTGCAGTTTACTGAACCATAACCTTCAGTGGGAGCTGATGAGTTATCACCAAATACTACCTTAGGCCCTGGTTCTTCTATCTATTTGTGCAGATACTGCTTCACTCCAGTCATGCTTCTTGAGCATCCACTATCTAGATGCCACACAGGCTCCCTGGCGTGTTTCTGCACAAATAGTAAACTGAATTAGTTCTTTTTATTGACCCACTTCTTAGTGGGTTTGGGTCTCAAGGACTTCTTAAACTTTCTAATGGACTCATGATCAGTGGAGGAGTGAAAAGTGCTCCCACATACATTGCATTTGATGCTTGAGGAGGACTCAGATGACTGAGAGACATTTGTTGTCAGTCCTCTTCTCGCCTTAATGACTTGGTCATGTCCTGATGTATCATGGGAAGGGTCACCACACATGTCACAACATGGATACTTGAGACAATCAACTGGGTGATGGTCAATGAATCCACAGTGTGTGCATGGTTTGAAAGGCTTAGCCTTTGGTTTCAGGGATTGTTTTGATGGTGAAGCATACTTATGAGCCTGAGCTTTGTAGTTTGCTTGAGTGACATAAGAAATGTGATCAGAAGTCCTATGATCTTCAAGTTTGCAGATCATGCAGAATAGGATTCTATAGCAATCATCAGTGGTATGATTAGTATAACTGCATAGGTTACATTTCTTCAGTGATTTCTTAGTGGACTTAGGTCTGGATGTACTTGAGAAGTCCTGTTAGGATCACATTCACATTTTCTTTTTCTCTTTCGAAATATATCATGCATCTCATTGTCAGTGCAAATGATATATTAATCTAAACCATCTTTCTCCACCTTTCCTCAAAGGTTAAAACCAACACTTGGCATATCTTCTATCGAGTCTACTTTATGGCATGACTTGTCATAATAGTAATCATTTAGAGTATGTCTTATCAACAAACCATCCTTAACACCAATCATCTTAGGTAGATGATTATGTCGTTCAAAAGGTTTGTTAGAACTTGCCTTCCCAATGACAACTTGGAAGAAGTCATTTTTTATGTTAGTCAACGAACGAATCTCGTTCTTGTTAGTGTGATTGATTGAACATTACACCTTAGGTTGTTGGTCGGGTTGTGACACTCAAGTGTCTCTGAATTGCAATATGCATTCATCTTTTTGTGTAGCTCAACTTTCTTGGGTTTTCTTTTTGGTCTTTATCATTTTGGCACACTCTTAGGCTGTGTCACTCACATAGTTTAACCATTGCATGTCTTGCTATGTGTATCCTATCCCTATAATGTTTCTCCTATACTTTTATATATTATGTTGCACGAAGCTAACCCTTGATGTAGGAAAAGCCTTTGTAAGAATTTGATCCATGGATCCGCTAGATACTAAGGTGAATAAACAAGGAGATTTAATCACCATAGGGGAGCATTGAGCTAGGGGGAGCTCGGGAGTTTTTGAATACATAATACAGAGTCTTTCTAATAATGGTGATAGAAGACTTCACTAGGATGATGCAAGCTCGCATTTGTGGGAAGATAGTAGTGTAATAAGGGGGAGTAGCGAGTGAATCCAAGAGAGAGCTCGAGGCAACTACCTTTTTGCTTCAACAAAAGGGGGAGAAGGGAGTGTAAACAGATAACTTTTACATTTTACTGTGTGTTACGGTTTACATATTTGTCATCATAAAAAAGGTGGAGATTGTTAGTGCAAATATTACGATATTTAAACTAAACGGTTTCTTTGGTTTTAATAATGACAAACATGTAACTTGTAATGCATAACGTAAAATGCGCAAGTTACTTGTAAACACAAATCATCAATGCATACTTACATCAACACCTCTCGACGTCTCAAGTATGCTTCAACAAAGTCGTAGATTTTCATCCTGACGTAAATCACTCAAGGTATGTACAAACAAATCTACGACTTGACTAATGATCAAAGGATTATAGTTTTCTCTAAACTTCACATTTTTAATGTGACAAAACATTTTTTCAAAAATATATTTAACAAATTATTTTTGAATTAAAAAGAAATGTTTTAACTTGAAAAATAAGTTTAAAATCACCAACAACTATTTTTCCCCCCAAAACAGCTCCAAACTTCCCCAAATAAACCTTCCCCACTAAAGACAAATGGAGGAGCATTTTCTTGACCCACGGTACCATTAAATACCCACGGCACCACTAAATTTAGTGGTGCCGCCCCCCTGTAACGGTCATTTTTCCATTTGCCTATAAATAGTGGACCATTTTACACTTCCAACTTGATTTTTCCAGTCACTTTTCTCTGGTTTAATCCCTTCTTAGTTATATCACTTTCTTTGATCATTTAGAGAGTCTTAGTTTGTTTTAGAGTGATCAATCATCCATTCAAGTGATCACCTTGATTCCTCTTCTAGTCCAAGAGAAGAACACAAAGTATCAAGAAGATACAAAGTGTTAGAGTCATTGAGTAGTGCACTTGCATTACTTGTTGTAAGCTTGTTGTATCTTGATATACATCAAGTAGTCATTTACTTTTGTTTAGTCTTGTGAGAATGGATCATTGTAATCTTGTTGAGATTTTGGAGAGCTCTTGTAGCTAGTAAGCTTGTGTGTTGATCAAGTGGATCAAGGGTAGATCGGGTAGATCGTGTAGGTTGTGTTGATTATGTGATTTGTGAAGATCAGGTAGATCGTGAGTAGATCGGGTAGATCGAGTGTAGATCATGTGGATCTTGAAGCGTGTGTGATTTGTGAGGATCGGGTAGATCGTGGTAGATTGGTACTAGCTAAGATTAGTACTCGACATTTAGCTTAGTGTCGGAAAATAATGTAAGCGACGTTGTATGGTTTTCTCCGCTGAGAATGGAGCTTGTTGATTAGTGAAGTAACTCTCGAGTTGGGTACTCGGGGAGTGGAGTAGGGCGAAGAGGAGCTTCGTGACCGAACCACTATAAATCGCCGTGTCCGGGTTTGCATTTTCGTTACCTATCTCTTTATGTTTATCTTCGCATTTACCGCTTTATATTTATACTTGCATTGCATTTATGCTTGTGTGGTTTGTTGGTTATATGATGTTGATTGTGTTTATGTCATGGCTTGATATTGTTTGTGTTGTAGTTTACTTCATACTATCTCTAGTTGTTGTATGACCATTGTTGACACTTTTCATATTGTGTCACACTTTATCGGTTATTTGATACAAAAGAATTTAAGATTTTAAATGAAATGTATTCATCCCCCCCCCTCTACGGTTTCCACACACCAGCTTTTTGCTGACTTTCTAGCATGTTTTCTCAAGTGTTTACTTTATTGATATATGATGATGCAAGGTAGCGCTTGGCAGGGGCATATGCACTGTTGGAGTGTACATATAACACTCATGACCATTGTTTTTGTAATATGGGACAACTAAACTTTTATGGGCCTTGTATTCCACATTCATAATAATGTAAAATTTTATTTAAATTAATATAACTTTTAAAACAGGTTAGATAATCCGTTCTCTATTACTTGTGTTGCGATTTCCAAGAAGTAGCACCCCAGTATCACTTCCACTGCATTCTGATTTGGGGGTGTTACAATACACATGAGACGAAGATGAATACCCTTGATGAAGATGAATTGAGAGACAAATGGTATGTAATAGTTGGAATATTAATCAACTGATTGAGTTTCCTTCAATAAAACGGACGATGGGCTAAAATTACGTGAATTTTGATACACCTTACGTAATTATAAGATTTTGAATGTCACGTTGTGAACAACTGCTTTTACACATGGCATTTGTGACGTGGCAATGTGTCCAAGTGGCTTAAATGACATGGCAAGGTTTAAAAAAAACATTCGTTTATTATATATATAGATTTAACTTTCTATATATTAAAAGAGTTACAAATGTACCACCCACTATTGCATTTAAAACAATAAAATAAAAGAAAAGTGACGGACTCAATGATTAAAATACTGTTTGTTCAGAGAGACACGATCAATAAACACTTACAAGTATTACAAATCTTTGAACCAATTAAATGTTGCTACCTATTTATTTCATTTATATTAAACTTGCTTATGTGGAGCATTGTGGATGCCCTTATGCCTTAATACTCAGAAGTTGTCAAAGATTATAAGCGCTTGTCTTCTTGGCAAATACGTAAATGAAATAAAGTTACATTTTATTTAACCATAAATATGAATGTGGGTGGGTCATTTGTAACCCATGCAACAAGGATAAAAGCCATTTTTCTAGCATTGGGGGGAGTTTAGGACTCTATGTTCAATCTTTAGAGAAGCAGCATGTTAGAGCTTGGTAACAGGTCCACTTAACATGTTTACTATGTAGATTAGTCTAACCATAAATGAAGGTCCACTTAACACATTTACTAAGTAGATTAGTCTAATCATATATGAGTTATTTTGGGATTCTCTGCCTAATCTATTTACAGACAGTCAATTCATTTAACACTAAAATAAAAAGTTATGAACTATCATTAATTGATCTAGTAGTAATGCACCTAACCTCCCGACAAAAGGTATAAGTTCAAAACCCACGTGATACACGTTGGGGGTGGTAAGATAAGCATATATGTCCATATTAGATTACATACAACGAAGTTAAAAATTCACCATCTATGAATAACCTTAACACAAAAACATAATCCGTTTAGAAGTACTAGCATGAAGGTATATTTGTTATTATATTCTACGTGTCGAAAAATCGAGTATATGATCGTTTAGTGAGTGTAATGTGAACTGGATTTAAGCTTTGAGCTATTGATTTAATCATAATAAACGAAACTGTTGTGACTGAGCAACGTGTCTGTGTAGTACCGAAGAATGAGACGGTTTAGGAAGTGTATTTTTGAGCCGGAGTTGACTTTAAGCTAGTGATTAGATATAGGCGTAAACTTAAAAACAGGACCGAACTGGATGGATACTAATTGTTAGTGTGTAGCGTGCCTGAGTATGTAGGTGCCAAAATTCGAGAATATTAGTACCGAAAATCTGAAGGTTTAGTAAATGTGATATGAAGTGGAGTTTAACTTTGAGGTACTAATTTAAAGCGGAATAGGTGTAAAAGTAATAACTGAACTGAAACTGGATAGATGCTAAATTGTACTAGACTGGAAGTGCTTTTTTTCTTTGCTGGAAGTGTGATTAGTAGTGTGCCTGAGTATATACGTAGCGAAAATTTTGAGAACTTGATCTGATCGTTTAGTAACTGTAACATGAACTGGTGTTAACTTTAAGATAGCAATTTAGGCATAATAGTATTAAGATCTGTTAGCCTTTTAATGTTGTTAGTACAAATGTTTTAGTGTTTAAGTATTAAGACTATAGTTAGTATATGAATTCGTATGTATTTAGTTATTTGGGTCAGTCTAGTAAAACCAATGGGTCGACTTTCTGTCAAAGTCCAAACATAGCCCATATGGTTATGACAGTTATTAGTTAAACGGTTTTTATCAAAACAAACCGACACATCGTTTGATGAACCAGTAGGATGAAGCATTGTAACGTTTAGATTAGTATATATATGTTGTGTTTTCGACCTGTGGAAACAACAACAATACAGAATAAACAACAAATTACAGCAATAAAATTATAGTTCTTGTTTATTCGTTATTCTTTTAATTAGTTATTATAAAGCAACATTTGGCATCAGAGCGTGGTTATCATTCTTGGGAAGAAGAAGAACATCAACAATTGATCAGAACTCAGAGATTGCAAATTGGATCAATCTGAAAGTTTTTCACACCCAGCTTTTTTTTCTATCCATCGAAGTGAAAAAAAAAGGTCAGAACCATTTTTTTTGACTTTTAAGAATAAAGGGATTATTGTTGTTCTTGGATTATTATTGTTGTTCCTTGAAGTAACGGTTGGTTTTGATTCACTCCGTGACCGAAAAACCCGTATACCGTTGTGTTTTAGAATAGTTGGTTTGATTTACTTAGCAACTAAAACCTGCTTTACTGGTTAATACGGTCGGTTTTGATTCGCTTTGCGACCGAAAAACCAGAGGACCGTTGGTATTGAAACATTTAGTTTTAGAGAAACCCGTGTATTAACAGTTGGTTTTGATTCACCTTGTGACCGAAAAACCCATATACTGTTATTGCAAGAAGATTGATTAAATTTGATCTGAAACTATTAGAGTTGATATCAAATTAATCATAGTTAAAGGTTGATATCGATTTGATCCGATACTAGTAAAGTTGAAATCAAAATCGATCCGAAACCAGTGGAATACGAAGTCAGATTGTTAAGATTGGTAGAAAGAAGAAAAGAAACATGACTGGGGATTCTTCAAAGAAGAATGAAAATGTAGCGAAGGAAGGAGGATTGACAATGAATTTCCAGTGCCCAATCCTCAACTCTACAAATTATACTATTTGGGCATTAAAGATTAGGGCAATCTTTAACGTCCATGGAATTTGGGAAGCAGTAGAACCTACAGCAGGAACGGAAGTGGATCAAAAGAAGAATAATACAGCAATTGCAATGTTATATCAAGCACTTCCAGAAAACATGATATTACAAATTGCTAATCTTACTTCAGCAAAAGAAATTTGGGATGCATTGAAGGTGCGAAATGTAGGAGTTGATAGGGTTAAAGAAGCACGGTTACAAACGCTAGAGTCAGACTTTGAATCACTAAAGAGGAATGTTAATGATTCACCCGATGTCTATGCGGGAAAGATTAGTGAGATTGCATCACAAACAAGCAGTCTCGGGCATACTTTGGATGACAAGAGATTGGTTCATAAACTTTTGGGCTTGGTACCGGAGAAGTATATTCAAATTGCTGCTGCAATCGAACAATTTGTTGATCTGAACACGATGACATTCCAAGAGGCCGTGGGAAGATTGAAGGCTTTTGAGGAACGCACCAAGAAGCAATCTAAGGAAGAAGACATGTCAAGTAAACTTCTGTTTACCAAAGAAGATGGGAAGGAAAAAGAAAAGGAACATAAATGTGAACGATGTGGTCATGAGAGTTCAAGTAAAGAATACAAAGGACGTGGCCAAGGTGGAAATTGGAAGACATGGAGAAATAAAGATAGGAATCGCCTCCAACAAAATAAGGATCATATAAGATGTTTCAAGTGTAATAAACTTGGACACTTCAGGCATGAATGTGCAAATTCGGAAAAGAAGGAGGAGGCAAACCTGATCTGGGATGTAGACGACGAACCAACACTTCTCTAACAGCAGCACACAGCCAAGATAGTATGAAAAAGACAGCAGGCAATAGAAAGATAATTGAGAATTTGATACTACACATTAGGGGGGAAAATGTTAGCCTTTAATGTGTTAGTACAAATGTTTTAGTGTTAGTATTAAGACTATATTTAGTATATAATTCGTATGATTTTAGGTTATTGGGT
>LBNU01012108.1:36822-52745 GCA_014162995.1 Artemisia annua
CAAATTGCTAATCTTACTTCAGCAAAAGAAATTTGGGATGCATTGAAGGTGCGAAATGTAGGAGTTGATAGGGTTAAAGAAGCACGGTTACAAACGCTAGAGTCAGACTTTGAATCACTAAAGATGAATGTTAATGATTCACTCGATGTCTATGCGGGAAAGATTAGTGAGATTGCATCACAAACAAGCAGTCTCGGGCATACCTTGGATGACAAGAGATTGGTTCGTAAACTTTTGGGCTCGGTACCAGAGAAGTATATTCAAATTGTTGCTGCAATCGAACAATTTGCTGATCTTAACACGATGCCATTCCAAGAGGCGGTGGGAAGATTGAAAGCTTTTGAGGAACGCACCAAGAAGCAATCTAAGGAAGAAGACATGTCAAGTAAACTTCTGTTTACCAAAGAAGATGGGAAGGAAAAAGAAAAGGAACATAAATGTGAACGATGTGGTCATGAGAGTTCAAGTAAAGAATACAAAGGACGTGGCCAAGGTGGAAATTGGAAGACATGGAGAAATAAAGATAGGAATCGCCTCCAACAAAATAAGGATCATATAAGATGTTTCAAGTGTAATAAGCTTGGACACTTCAGGCATGAATGTGCAAATTCGGAAAAGAAGGAGGAGGCAAACCTGATCTGGGATGTAGACGACGAACCAACACTTCTCTAAACAGCAGCCAAGATAGTAATGAAGAAAGACAGCAGGCAACTTAGAAAGATATGAAGAATTTGATACTAACACATTAGGGGGAAAATTGTTAGCCTTTTAATGTTGTTAGTACAAATGTTTTAGTGTTAAGTATTAAGACTATATTTAGTATATGAATTCGTATGTATTTAGTTATTTGGGTCAGTCTAGTAAAAACCAATGGGTCGACTTTCTGTCAAAGTCCAAACAAAGCCCATATGGTTATGACAGTTATTAGTTAAACGGTTTTCATCAAAACAAACCGACACATCGTTTGATGAACCAGTAGGATGGAGCATTGTAACGTTTAGATTAGTATATATATGTTGTGTTTTCGACCTGTGGAAACAACAACAATACAGAAAAAACAACAAATTACAGCAATAAAATTATAGTTGTTGTTTATTCGTTATTCTTTTAATTAGTTATTATAAAGCAACAAGATCTAAGCCGGACCGAACTGGACATGTACTGAATTGTACTGGTCTGGAACTGGTTTTTTTCTGTAATCGATAATGAGTAGTGTGCCTGGGTGTATAGGTACCGATATTCGAGGTGACGATTTAGTAAATATAGTGTGATCTGGATTTAGGCTTTCAGCTAGTGGTTTACGTATAATAGCATAAGATGAAAACTGGACTGGATAGATACTAAATTGTACTGTAGTCAAGCCAGCTTCCCCCCCCCCCCCCCCCCCCNAGGCTGATGTCCAAGGTATGCAATATGCACACTAGTTATGCTAAAGACCTTACACAGGAACTAGTTATATGTTTCAAATTGTGGTTTTATTTCCAGTGTTGCCAGAGAAGTACCTGTTCATAGGGTACTTGCCAACGTTTTTGGATTTGGTGACATGTTTGTAGTTAACCATAATTTTGGTTCTGAGTATGTAAGAGTTTTGTGATAGAGAAGTATGTAAAATGGGACAAGAATTGTATGCAGAAATACTAAACTTTATTGATATGAATTGATATTGTGTTTTCTGTGAAAACACATATATATACAAGTATCAATCGTTACAATGCTTCCTAAAACGACACAACTCCTAAAACGACACAACTATTACTTTGACAGTTATTTTCCAAACGTTGTGACTTTATGAAAATAACTGTCATACTAACAAACTTAACTGTCATATGTTTTTGGCGCCTAAACTGACCCAAACATACTTTTATAATTCGACACTTTAACTTATAAATACATAATCTAAAGTCTTAATACTTAATATTACAACTTGGACTTTCTTAACTTTGATTTAACACATTATAGGGTCTACATTTCCCCCCTAATGTTTTAAGATCAAAGTTTCTTCTGTGTGATTTCTTTCAAGCTTCAAACAATGACATCAAAGTCACTGCTTTCTTTATTTCTTGCTTCTCCATTTCTTTGTTCCATGCAGTCTTCTGTTTTGACACCAATCCAGTCCAAACTTTGGTCTTTTTGTCTAACCCCCAGTCCATCCGAGCCATATGGGTCTTTTTGTTCTGCAGTCCAACTGCATTCACCCCTTTCATATTGTGGCTTATCTGTTGTCCATGGAATCTGAGCAGTGTTGTGATAAACAACAACCAAGTCTATAAACCTTTTGTAACATGCTTTTATAGCATCTCCTTCTTCTGTTGTCAAACCCTGCATCTGTGCAATCATGCTCCATTTGCCACTTAAAGTGACTGTAATCCAAGGCTATCAACCAGTTTATGTAGAGCAAGCAAATCTATTTTAATCACACCGATACTTGGTGGAATATTATCTAAGTGATCATAGTTCAAATAGACCAAGTAAAACCATTTTAGCATTTCCAAGTATTTTTTGCTGAGTACTTCCCAGTTTTTGTACACTATATCATCCTTTTTGAGCAAGTTAATGAAGGATAAAAATCTGTTAAAAAAATTAACTTTTAATGCATATAGTGTACCATTCCAAGAAATGAAGTCTTCATCAATGTAATCGTGTTCTTCATTTCTGTCACAAGTCAGTTCCTCCAATCCTTTGACAAGGGAGCATTCTTCATGTGGTTTCAAGGATTCAAAGTATGAATCCAAATATTTGTTGTGGTCTGCAACCACATGTTTTGGTCCCCATATCAAATCCAGATTGTCTGTTTCGAGTGCTCCTTTTCTTCCATTCATATCCTCATCATACATATATCTGAACTTGCATATGTTGTTGTCCACATTTACCAAATATCCCTGCTCTTCAAGCAAATCATAACTAAGGATATTCAATGATACCTCAGGGGTATATTGAACGTTTGGTACCAATATTTCACCATCTTCTGTATCCACTATGACATCACCAATTCCATATGAGAAAATGAATTTTTTCTCAACCTCTTCCCTTCCAATCATTTTGAATGAGTACTTGATGTTTTTGAATAACTTTCTTCTAGGACAAAGATGGTACTTTTAGTGATTGCTAACGTACCAAACTTGATTCCATGTTTTCAAGTTTGAACCTGCAACCATGAAATCTCCAATAACATGTACTGTTTCAGGGAATTTTACTTCTTCATCAAGAACTTGTGATGTGGTAGCAAGTTCCTGTTTTGATTCTGCCACTGCTAACTTTTTTTACTTTCACATGCCCAGAAGGCATGTCCCTTTTCTTTGCAAATATAACACTTGGATCTTTTTTCTTTCTTTGTTTTCATCATTTCTTCTTTCTGTTTTCCTTTCACTTGAGCATCATTGTAAGCCTCATTTTCCAGGACCTTCTTGACAAGCATTTCCTTCCCCTTGGGAGAAATGCTCTTCCTCCTTGTGTTCCATTGATAGACACGTTTAGGTGTCTCTCTAAGTAGATACTTTCCAGTGTAGAATCCTCCATTGTTCTGTGGTGTTGGCAATTCCCAAGGACGAGAGCCAAGGCTCTGATACCATTTGTTCACAGGGTACTTGCCAACGTTTTTGGATTTGGTGACATGTTTGTAGTTAACCATAATTTTGGTTCTGAGTATGTAAGAGTTTTGTGATAGAGAAGTATGTAAAATGGGACAAGAATTGTATGCAGAAATACTAAACTTTATTGATATGAATTGATATTGTGTTTTCTGTGAAAACACATATATATACAAGTATCAATCGTTACAATGCTTCCTAAAACGACACAACTCCTAAAACGACACAACTATTACTTTGACAGTTATTTTCCAAACGTTGTGACTTTATGAAAATAACTGTCATACTAACAAACTTAACTGTCATATGTTTTTGGCGCCTAAACTGACCCAAACATACTTTTATAATTCGACACTTTAACTTATAAATACATAATCTAAAGTCTTAATACTTAATATTACAACTTGGACTTTCTTAACTTTGATTTAACACATTATAGGGTCTACANTTATATTGACAACTTAATACACACTTAGAAAATCATCGTTTAAAAATAAACATTTTATTAAAAAAAAAAAAAAAAAAAAAGTTTCTTTCCTTTGAAGAAATGGTTAGGATATTTCATTTTATGTACCATGTTTTGGTGAAGGGTGGTTTTCTAGTTTGCATCTTTTTGCTTGCTAATTCATTTCAAATTTGGCTATGGTTGATTTTTTATTTTATTTATTTTTTTTTTATTTTTTTTTATTATTTTTTTTTAATCAGTTAAACTAGCTGTAAACTTTAGTCTCTAATTAAAAGAATGGCTAACTTTGGGGATTGTCAGATAAGTTTAAGGAATTTTTGTCCATCATATTTGCACTCCATTCCAATGCTATGCATCTTGGACTCTTGGTTATAGAAGTTTACTGAAACTATTGAATTTAAAAGTTGCTCTTGGTGTAAAAGTTAACCATAAATCCCTAATCATTCACTAAAATATGTTTTGTAGGTTCAAGGAGGAGGCAATGCAGGAAATGCCCTAACTTGTGCAGCTCGTTTAGGATTAAATGCAAGGCTGATGTCCAAGGTATGCAATATGCACACTAGTTATGCTAAAGACCTTACACAGGAACTAGTTATATGTTTCAAATTGTGGTTTTATTTCCAGTGTTGCCAGAGAAGTACCTGTTCATAGGGTACTTGCCAACGTTTTTGGATTTGGTGACATGTTTGTAGTTAACCATAATTTTGGTTCTGAGTATGTAAGAGTTTTGTGATAGAGAAGTATGTAAAATGGGACAAGAATTGTATGCAGAAATACTAAACTTTATTGATATGAATTGATATTGTGTTTTCTGTGAAAACACATATATATACAAGTATCAATCGTTACAATGCTTCCTAAAACGACACAACTCCTAAAACGACACAACTATTACTTTGACAGTTATTTTCCAAACGTTGTGACTTTATGAAAATAACTGTCATACTAACAAACTTAACTGTCATATGTTTTTGGCGCCTAAACTGACCCAAACATACTTTTATAATTCGACACTTTAACTTATAAATACATAATCTAAAGTCTTAATACTTAATATTACAACTTGGACTTTCTTAACTTTGATTTAACACATTATAGGGTCTACAGTACCTCTGTTGTGTTTGTGTATGCTCATTTTGTGCATTTATCCCTTCATATTATGAGGAACAATTTGCTTCACATGAGCTAGTATATTAGTAATTTTCTAACCGTTTCAGCATATCTTACATATACTGAAGTGTTTACTTCATGCTGATATTGCTTGTCAGATTGCCAATGACGCTCAAGGGAGAGGAGTATTGGAAGAATTACAAGCTGATGGTGTAGATGTGTCTTTTTTTGTGGTAATAAACATGTCTCATAAAGAGAATATAATTTTTTTAGTAAATGTTGTCCCATGTGACATGCTAAGAGTCTTAAGACTTGCTAGTTGCCACCTCATTAGTTATAAAAACTTTGATGGTATGCTGTCCCTGTCATCAAGGCATTCATAATATAGTTTTTATCGTTTTGGGCCAAAGGTCCTGAATACAAGCCAATTTTAGTTTCTGAACAATTTCTTAGTATTTGAGTCTTTAGTCTATGCATAAAAGCACTTGATTACTGGAGTAGTACAACGGTTGCTGTTTTCTACATGTATATTTGTTGATGTGTGTCCCTTTTCACAAGTCCTCCATCAAGGACATTGTTGATCTAACTATATCACTGGCTTTTTTCCAGAATATCCCCTTTCAAATGTGCTTTCTATTAAGAAATATATAAACATTTAATGAAATTTGGGAGGTTGTATTATAAAGGTAAGTGATCAAGCTAGACCGAGCGTATATCTTCATGTTTCCCGCGAGGTTCTCTCCTAACATTTGTATATACTGATAGAGGTTATTATGTTTATTTCAATGGATTGTACAAACTCGTTAGTTGTAGTAGTACATAGCTGGAATTGTTTGGAAAATCTTCATTACAAATTTATCAGCTTATCTGTCATTATGCAGGTTTCTGAAGACGGAAATTCACCATTTACCTATATTATTGTGGATAATAAAACGTAAGGGTACCTAACTTATGATATCATTCCTTTTTTGTTATTCTCCTCTTGCTACATCCATGAAGAAACTATTTACTGCAAAGCTCACTTTGTTTTCAAGTTTCTGAGTGATAGAAAATTATCTTTCTTTATTTTTCCGTTGAACTTTAAACTTTTTGTTTGACTATGTTAGCTGAAAGAACTGATGTATTCATTTTTCCGTATATGGGTTGTGCCTCTCTAATTCCTGGTTATGCATACAATCGTCTAGCGCATTGTATATACCTTTTTTCATTTGAAACTTTTGCTGTTTGTAGTGAAAAACTGACCGACTTAATGACCATTTTCAGCATTTATAAGAATATTTTGTTGTCCCGATGTGCGTGAATGTTGTGAGTTGAAATATTCAGATTTGCAAACTAATAACAAGATAACTTATATAAAATATTCAACCATTGTAATGATACAGAATGTCTAGTATTTATACTATTCGAATGGTCACAAGTGAAATGGTGCAACCCTTCGAATGAATTCTACAGGTACTAACTAACATAACCGAATTTCGGTTATTAACTTTCTAAGTGGCGCGTTTGGTCCTTCAAGTTTGAAAACAATGTCGAGATTACTAAAACTTTGGTTCACATTCTCCTCCTTAATCTTGATCGTTGCTTTCTCCAAGGTCTTGAACTCCGAGCATTTGTCTCATAGTTGTAAACTTGAGTCTTGGTAAAGCTTTTGTTTATATATCTGCTCTTTGTAGTTCTCCGCTAACGTGTTCCACATTTATATGACCATTCTCTACGCATTCCCGAATGAAATGATAGCGAATGTCTATATGTTTACTCCTTCCATGAAATACTGGGTTCTTCACAAGTGCTATAGCTGATACGTTGTCAACTCTAAGCGTTATCCTTTTTTCTTCCAATCCAGTTAGTTCACTAAGTAAACGTTTTAACCATAAGGCTTGACATGCTGCTGCAGTAGCCGCCATGAATTCTGATTCACATGATGAGAGCGCCACTGTTGGTTGCTTCTGAGTACACCAAGTGATAGGTGACTCTCCAAAGTAAAATACGACTCCAGTAGTTCCTTTTCCTTGATCGGTATTGATTCCATAACTACTGTCACTATAACCTGTTATCTTGCAGCCGCCTTCCTTCTTGTATATTATTCCATGTTCTTTCGTTCCTTTGATATATCGGATTACTTGTTTCACTGCCTTCAGATGATGGTCCTTTGGCTCTTGCATAAATCTGCTGAGTAGTCCGACTGAGTAACTAAGATCCGGTCTTGTATGTAGTAAATATCTGAGACTTCCAATTAAGCTACGGTAATAAGTTGCGTCAACTGGGTTTCCATCTTCCGCCTTGACCAACTTAGTGCCGGGATCCAATGGTATCTTGGTATCATTGCTGTCCGTCATATTTGTCTCTTTTAGGATCTTGTTAATGTATCCGGTTTGCTTGATTGTAATCTCTCCTCCTGTCTGTGTAACTTCTATCCCAAGGTAATATGCTAGCAATCCTAAGTCGCTCATTTCAAATTTATCTTCCATTTGGGATTTGAACAAGTCTATTTCCTTCTTTGGAGTTCCCGTGATGATTAAATCATCTACATATACTCCAACTATCAGTGTAGAAGTCTTGCTTCTCTTTGTGTAAACTGCTTGTTCGAGATTACATTTCTTAAAGTCTAGTGACTTCAAGGTTTGGTCAAGCTTCACATTCCAAGCTCTTGGTGCTTGTCTTAAGCCATACAAAGCTTTAGTTAGCTTGTAGACTTTTCCAAGGTTTCCTTGTTGAATGAAACCTTCAGGTTGTGTAACATAGACTTCTTCCTTCAGTTCTCCATGTAAAAATGCTGATTTTACATCTAAGTGGTGTACTTGCCATCCATGATATGCTGCTAGTGCTAATATTAATCGAACTGTCTCTATCCTAGCAACTGGTGCAAATACCTCATCAAAGTTTATTCCTTGTTCTTGTACATAACCTTTTGCTACTAATCTTGCTTTATACTTAATGATCTTTCCTTGTGCATCTCTCTTGGTTTTATAAACCCATTTGAGTCCTATTGCCTTCTGATTTGGAGGCAATGTTGTTAAGGTCCATGTGTTGTTCTTGTTGATGGAATCTAATTCAATCTCCATGGCCTCAATCCATTTCTTATCCATTGATGCTTCCTTGTAGTTACGAGGTTCTTCTTCAGTGAAGAATAAGCTAGGTGCTTCTACTGGTTGCGCAGTTGCATAAATTTCTGCTAAGTCTTTCAGTCCTCGTATTGGACTATGATCATATCTATGTCGTAAGTTTCCTGATGAGCTAATAGTAGTAGCTTCTATTTCGTCTTCTGAGTTAGGTTCGTAAATATATGTTGGTGGTGTGACTGGTGAATCTGGTTCTGACATAGGATCTGGTAATGGATCCGGTACTGGATACGGGTTCTCATTGTTTTCTAAGTTGACTTGTGTAGGAATTTCATTGTCAACTCCATCTAACACAAAACTAGCCCAAAATGAGTCTTGTGTACTTGTATCCTTCTCACTCTTATCCCAGTCCCACGGTTTTGTTTCCATAAACTTTACGTCCCTACTAACATGTTTCTTCTTTCCTACTGGATCATATAGCCTATATGCTTTTGATCCTTCCTCTACTCCTAAATAAACCATCGGTATGCTTCGGTCATCCAACTTCTTCAAGTATACAGTACTTGGTGAATTCATTTGATGTAAATTCACCTCCTCTATTTGTTCTTAGCATCCTTATTTTCAATCTTAATTCCATTTCAATCTTCTGTCTAAATTCCTTAAATGTGTTGAATGCTTGATCTTTCGATGTTAGAAAGTAAGCCCACATGAAACGTGTACAGTCATCTACTAATAAGAAGATGAGCTTCTTTCAATGTGTTGCTGGACTTATGGGACCAAAGAGATCTCCATAAACTAAGTCCAACGGGTTCTTGGATCTGAATTTAGCTTGATTCGGAAATGGTGTTCTGCTGTGTTTTCCTAATAAACATGCATCACAAATTTGTCCTGCATGATTTATTCTTGGTATTCCTTCTACTAGGTCTTTTCTTGTCATCTTGTTGATGTCGTCAAAGTTCAAATGACCTAATCTAGCGTGCCATAACCATGCTTGGTTATCCACGTTTGCTAAGAGACATATAGGTGCCTCTATTTGTAGTCTAATACTGTAAAGTCGATTCTTAGATCGTTCTACTTTCATCAACAACCTCTTATTTTTATCATACAAAGTCAGCTTGTTTCCATCCATGATGATTTTACAGCCTATTTCAGTAAGTTGTCCTAGACTAAGTATGTTGCTCTTGAGGTTTGGAATGTAGTAAACTTCTGATATTATCTTTTGCTCCTTGTTTCTACATCCTAGTAATATTGAACCTCTACCCTTTATCTCTACATACGATCCATCTCCAAAACGAACACGTCCAGTGATGCTTTCGTCAATGTCCTTAAAATGATTCTTAATTCCGGTCATATGGTTGCTTGCACCATTATCTAAGTACCATATGCTAGCATCTGTTGTAGTATACCTTCCGGGTTGTATTTGTCCTTCATTCAATATGATTTCTTCATGTGTAGTCATTAATAGTGATGGTTCATCGTCTTCTAAGATAAGGTTTGATTGTTCCTGAGTTGTTGATGGACTTCTACATTCCTTTTTGAAATGTCCATGTTTCCCGCAATTGAAACATTTAATCCTTTTCTTCCACCCACCTTTATTCTTATTGGGCTTATCATTGTGGGTTGAATTCTCTCCATTCGAGTTATCTCTATTTCCTTTGTTTTGCCAGTTTCCTCGTGAGTAGTTTGATCTACCCCTATACTTGTTGAAGTGTTTCTTATTCTTAGAATATTCGCCTTGTGCGAATAATAAGTTACCCTGGCTTTCTACTTGTCCTCCCTTTCGGAGTTTTATCCTTTCCTCGAATGCCTTAAGTTTTCCAGTGATCTCATCTAGGGTGATGTCGTTTAGATCACTAGTTTGTTCTATGGATGCTACTATCTGAATGAATCTATCGGGTGTGGAGTCTAATAGTTTTCGTACTAAAAGTGATTCATCCAAGGTTTTTCCTAATTCTTTTGCCTTTGTGACATAGCCATTTAATTTGTTCGTAAATGCATCCACCGTTTCATCCTCCTTCATTTGAAGGGCATTAAAACTAATCATCAATGATTGTAATCGTGCCTGTTGCACTCTACTTTCTCCAACGTGTCTCTTTCTTAATGATTCCCATAATTCCTTTGCAGTTTTACAACTTGCTACTTGTAATATCACATCTTCAGTCAATGCCTGATATAGGAGGGCTATTGTTGCCTTATCCTTCTTATCATCCAATTGTGTATTTTCCTTAGGTTCTATAGTCTCCCATAAACCATGTGCCTCTAATATAACTCTAATTTGTATTGCCCAAATGGTGTAATTTGTGGTTTTAAGTTTAGGGCATTGATATTGAGCAATGGGTGTTACGGGTTTCACTATATTGTTAGTATTGGTATTCGCGTCGTCACCAGACATATTGTATGTGTTTATAATCTTCACTTTCTAATTCGTATGGGAATTCTAACCAATATGGTATATCTTACTCCTACGGGAACAGAAATAGTTTTCCGGGAATCCTAGTAATACGGGATCAATAAATAGTTCTCGGGATTCCTAATAGTATGAAATGAATATCTATACTATAAGCGTATAAGTGAAATCCAAATAATGAATTTTGTGACCTCGTATGTTATGCGTTCCCACTTGTGTGTTGATACTATGATTGATATCAACCACGTTTGTTTCTTTCCTCGTCTCCAAATATCACGTTGTTCCTTCCTTTTCTTTCCGACTTGGTTCCTACTACGTGCCTAAAACCCTTGTTATATTTCGGCTTTTCCTCCAAATCCACCTGAAGTGAGTTTGGTCACGATCAAGTCCAAAATTGGTTGTCGTTGTTTTCTTCTTGTTCCAAGTCTTCCTTCTTTTGTCTCGGTATTAATTTTTACCGTAGCAAACTATTTGCTTTTTCTTTCTTTTCTTTCTTAGTACCCGCGGCACTAATCCAACGTCTAAACAAAAAATAGATTTGTTTGTCGTTCCGCTGTTGCTTGTCTCCTTTTTTCGTTGTTCCACAATACTTCTCGTTCCTTTTTTTCCACACCGTGTATCAACAATCTCCAATACCTAATCGGTATTTCTTTCAACAAGCGAGTGATCAATTCGCTATTTCTTCCAAGTTTCTGTTTTTGTTGCTCCTTGTATTGCCAACGTACTAAACGTTTTTCTTATACCAGTATCCTTTTCTTCCTTCCAAGCAACGCCCTTAATGTTTCTGCGCGTCTTTTTTGTTCTTGTGTATCTCGGTAATACACAAACTTATGTCGACTTCTTTTTCTTTTCCTTGTTGTGTTGTAGTAGAAACACACAAGTACGTTCTTGTTGTTAACAAGAATTCTTTTCTTCCTTTTGGTTTTGTTGCAGCGTTCGAACTAACCCAACAAACCAAGACACCAAAATTGTTTCGGTATCCTTTTCTGTTTGCAAATTCCGACACAAAGAAAGTTGTACAAGTCTTTCTTATGTCCCTAAGTTATCTAAGCAATCCCTTCAAAGTTTAACAAGGTTCAAGGGATTTGCGTTTGTTCCTGAAAATAGATTTCAGCGTAGGTTCTTTTTGTTTCTGTGTCTCGATACAAGGTTTTGGTTTGAGGTTTCTGTTTATGTTCGATGTAACGAGAGGGTAACAGGCTCTGATGCCAAATGTTGTCCCGATGTGCGTGAATGTTGTGAGTTGAAATATTCAGATTTGCAAACTAATAACAAGATAACTTATATAAAATATTCAACCATTGTAATGATACAGAATGTCTAGTATTTATACTATTCGAATGGTCACAAGTGAAATGGTGCAACCCTTCGAATGAATTCTACAGGTACTAACTAACATAACCGAATTTCGGTTATTAACTTTCTAAGTGGCGCGTTTGGTCCTTCAAGTTTGAAAACAATGTCGAGATTACTAAAACTTTGGTTCACATATTTGTGCCTAGACAGTTTGTATTTAGTCATATTAATTACTACTGCTCTTTCCAGGAAAACTCGAACTTGCATTCATACTCCAGGGTCGCCTCCAATGATTCCCACTGACCTCAAGAGCTCAACTTTGTTGTCTGCATTGGAAGGGGTGAAGCTCTGTTATTTTGATGTACGATTGCATGAAACTGCTTTAGTTGTTGCAAATGAGGTAAGTGTTGTGATTTCTTATCTTCTTAATTCTCTTTAAGGCAATAAAGTATTTAACTCATTTAATTCAAAAGGCTAAATTAATATTGTATTGATATTATTTTGTAACCAGAATGAATACATCAAGTATTTATAAAAAGAAAAATAATAATTAAAAATTGAGTGATGTATGTATGACCCATTTATACGGTGTTACCTGTGAGTCAGAATAGGACCTCCTTCCTCTCTTGTTAAGTTTACATTAACTAGCATCCATATAGTGCACTGGATAATATATACCAAACTGGATTTAAATTTCCTTGTCTGCTACCAGTGCAGGCAAATCGGAGGAGTATACCGATACTAATTGATGCTGAAAGGATAAGGGAAGGATTGGATGATTTTCTGAATTTATCAGACTACGTTGTGTGCTCTTCGAATCTTCCACAGGCAAGCTGGTGTTTCTTCTAAATTATCTGTTTTTAGCTGCCTTCAGACAAATTCTTTATGAATTTAAGTTTTCAGTATCCAGAATGAGGAATGTCCAATATTCGGTGGATTTTTTTTCCCCGTGCATATGAAAATCACTAGACAATCTGTTTGATGACAATTTTATTCTTCTTTCATAAGTTTTGGGAGAACTGGAGAAGTCTACTGGTGGATCCAAACACGATTTAGCAACTGTATATACTTGTAATATGTTTATCCGGAGCTCTGTCTGCAAGTTAACAAAGTATTTTGATTTTTGAACTATTACTTATCTCTAAGTAGAGTTAGCTGGATATAATTCTATCATAAGGATTGTCACCAAGCATTGACCTATATAAATATGTCTGCTTTGCTGCATTACTCGCATTCCATACAATAGGAACTTACAATCGTGTATATCCTACAGGCATGGACCGGAGCTCCAACTATACCAAGCGCTCTTGTTTCCATGCTGTTAAAGTTACCGAAGGTCAAGTTTGTCATTGTGACTTTGGGTGCGGATGGCTGCATAATGCTTGAGAGAAATATAGGTGGTTCGTATAGTCAAGATATCACTTCTTTCCATTTTTTTTCTTTTTATCATTTTCTCTTGTAGTCTTGTTCCTTTCTTTCTATTTGTTAGGTAGCATTCATTGTCGATAATGATAATAGATTCTGATATTAAACTTCACTTCCCGCAGACAATGGTCAAGTTGAAGAAATGGATGTAGACAATTTACTTGAGCTATTGAAGCAGAAAATTGATAGTCGTAAAACAGCTCCTACATGCGTTTCATCAGTAAGCCCCTTCTTGCACATTGATGTGTGGCTTTGATTTATATGTTTGTAACACTACTTGAATAATCCAAAACTGTGCCAGTAGTTTCAAGGCTCGTTCTTCATTATGAGCTTTAAATACGGATGAAACCTTATTGTATTCTTTAAAATTAGTTGTTAACCCTTATAACATGAGGATTGCTATTGTCACAATGTTGCTACATACTCATTTCCACTATTCAGGACATTACAAAATTGCAAGCCAAGGGAGTCGGGACTGTCTGTGGTAGGCTATTTTTTGGAACAGCTGAGAAGATACCAGGTTCAGAACTAGTTGATACAACAGGTGCCGGAGATGCATTTATAGGGGCTATCTTGTATGGTACGTATGCATCAAATATCTGTTTCTCTTCCGTGAATTGAACCATGTTTTTTCAGTAATGAATTTGACATATTTAAGATAAACACAACCAAAAGTAACCTATTCATAAGCAAACTGGTCAAAATTGCCACATCTAGGTCTCGGATTGGCTCATCGATATTTCGTAATGCATTTTGGTTATTGAATTAAACCGGCCAAATTAACAACTTTTGATCTGTTTTGTTTGTAGCTATCTGCACGAACAAGCCACCTGAACAGATGTTACCCTTTGCAGCTCAAGTGGTTAGTATAAAAATTCCTCTATCCAACAGAACCGCAATAACTTTCATCTTGAAATGAGCAAATTACATCTGAACTTACATAATTGTTTTGTCACCATTATAATATTTGTGTCCATAGATTCAGCTGTTAAAACAATCCCACCAGGGCTTATTTGGATGTGCGGTTCTAAATTGACGCACCGTGATAAAGAAACAATAATCTATTTCCTTGCAACAGCTATGCACCGATTACTTTAAATATTCTGGTCCTAGAAATCGAAATCAAATCAGTTTTGCCGAACAATTAACACATTTGAACACATCCTAGTATCCTACACTAGATGCGGAAATGAAATGTTTGCTGTAACGTGACGGAAGATTTTTATTGAACCTCTTCATTTTGGGAACTCTGGCCTAAATTCATTGTTATCTATATTACAGGCAGCTATCAGTTGTCGAGATTTGGGAGCTCGGACAGGTCTTCCACATATCTCTGATCCTCGGTTGACCCCTTTTTTAGGTTAGAGGCCCCTTACGACTCCAACAATGGTGTTGCTCGTCGGCTAAGAAAAGTGGGGCCTGGCTTTCGGATTTGGCTTTTCTTTCTTGTTTACTTCATGGGATTTTTTTGGACTGATCTTTTACTCCTTGTTCCTTTATAATTTCATTTGCTATGTTACTTATCTTAGAGACAAATTTTATAATTTAAGAAATTGAAAAGAAAGTGTTGTTAAAAGCTTAAAAGGTCTAAAATCAAATTATCTAGAGGACCTCTAATTTATGATGGTGTTTCTGTCAAGAAAATTTGTGTGTTGGCTTTTTGTATGCGGTCTTTGGTATTTGTTTCCTTCATCGGACTTCTTTTGACCACTCTTGCAGTTGGCAATGTTATTCTTAGATGCTTATCTCATCTTTCTTCACCGTATAAGACTGATATACTCTTAGCTAAGGATGGGGGTTGTCTAGTTTGATGACTAAAGTGCATCTTTGTGTAATGCATAACTCTAGAAAGTAACCGGCGTAAAATTTAGAGATTTTTTTAAGTGAACCATTTAAGATACCAAAATACGAAAAAGGATGGAGCACAAATAAATTACCAAAATGAACTTTGGTTCAACTTCCATTAGGTGTAAGACATCTGTCAAACTCGAAGGTCATTTTGCCAGGCGCGTTTAACAATTTTGATGAGGTGCGCTTTAGTTTTTCATATAAAATGTCCAGGAGCACTTTAAACAACTAAGTGCTTCTTACCTTTCTTGTGCGCCTCACATAAGGACAAAGATTACGAAATCAAATGTTTAGGAGCACTCTAAATGACAAGTGTTCCCAGCCTTCTCTTATGCGCCTCATATAAAGACAAAAAATTACAAAACCAAATGTTCAGGAGCACTATTGTGCGCCTCATCTGAAGGTGCGCCTGGTTATGCATGTATAATTTCACTGGTTATGCATGTGTAATTTTACGACTTTTTTAAGTTGACATGTTTGTACGATATATGACCCAAGATAGTTAAGAACACCGAAAGAGCACCCAAGTGTCTCGAATTTTATTGTGCTCCTCACAATAGACAAAAACCAATAGCACCTATAGTCAAGTGCCCCCCATTTTATTGTACCCTTAGTTTATTTTTGTAAATGGTTGAAAATTGGTCGATTTTGATAAATCTTTTATATAATAAAACAAAACCCAAAGTTTATTAATATATTTATATATATATATACATATATATATA
>LBNU01012108.1:53013-78602 GCA_014162995.1 Artemisia annua
ACTAAATACCAACGGATGTTGTCGCCGTTGTGTATATGTATGTCACCCTTAAATTATGTTGCTCACCCTACTCATTTACCGTTTTCAACAAATCACAAAATTGTGCTATTTGAGTAATTATGAAATTACCTTTCGTAATGGTATAGACATGTTTGACAAAAGTAGTGTAATGAGAGATGGACGTCAAATGGTTCTAAATAGGTATTTGAGTTGGAAATTTGAGAGTGAGAATGGTGATAGTCTATATACAATGTGGATTAACTATGAATCGCATGATTCACACTTTATGAATAAGTTTACACGGAAAAGTAGCACTCAGGTTTCTAGGCAAGCAAGTGAGATTAAAAATACGTTACATTATAAGTATATATAACAAGGAAACATGATGTGACACAAATGATCTTCCATAATCTTCATTAAACCTTCTAAACATTGCTCCTATTGGTCCTCAAGTGAGCTTATTGTGTGTTTATTGACCCAATAGTGGCAAGGGTTGGGCTTGGCAGTAGCCCATTGGCTGCCTTGCATGGATGGGATCACTGTTCACGTATTAGTCCCTCTAATTGTGTTGCTAATCTACCAAACCTGTGCAACTTTTCAAACTCGGGTGTTAAACACCCTTCTAATACACCAAACCTGGTAAAATTTTCAAACACACAGCAGACCTATGAACCTATCTGTGTGTACTAATTCTCCACAACTCCACTCATATCTTGCTAGAATGTTCCACCATTTTCCCATACTCACACGAAACCCACAGAATCCGTCCTTCCACAAATCCAAAACCATCCACAAATAACATGAACCCTAAACAAAACAAACCTAAAGATTTGGTAGACTCTTCAACACAAAGAAATGAACAAAACCCTCTTTGATTCCCATCTTTAATGAAGAAAATTCAATGGGTTTTTAGTTAAATCAAATATACATGTGTATGGTTTTTTTGTGGTAGGCAGAAGCTTCATTATGAAAGACGCAGCAACAAGAATTCAACAACAAAATTTTTTATCACTTACTTTTACTCTGCTCACGTTCCAACCACCGGCGACGGGTTTGAGTGATCCGGCGATCTTGGATCAGGTACTAATCAAACTTTATCTTACATAAGGTTTGTAATCTTTTATTTTTTATTTTATTTTGTTTTTATTTATTTATTTATTTTGTAAAAGATGGATTGAATTATTGATTGATATCAGATTATGTGTTTTTAGAATAGGTGGATTTACATTTTTATTTGTAATATAGGTTAATACTAATAATAGCAAAAGTATATAGATGTTTAAACATTTGAAAAAAATCAGTTAGTTAAAACATAAAATGTTGTCTTAGGAAAAACTGTTATAAGCTAATATTATGTGAAATTTATCGACGATAGCTTACAGTTCATGGTAGTTTGAATAAGTGGGTGTTTGGTTAGTGCTTATACAAACATGAACAATCCCATTAAAAAGATTCAATCTTTATGAGATTTATTTGACTTTGTGATGTGGGTGTTGCTTAAAAAGTGTTGAAATTGATTTTTATCAAAAGGGTATTTGTCAATTTGAGATCTGAATGATTGAGAATTTGATAAGAAAAAAAATTGGATATGGATTGTATTGGTGATTTGGGTTTGTTGACCCGGAATTGTTGTAGCTGAATGAAGTGTCTCCTTTGGCTATTAAGTCTAATCCTTATGTTGTCGAAAAGAGTTTCGACCAATGGCCTTCGTTATAATAAACTACTCTTTTGGTAACAATAATACTATTGTGCCATTTTTTGTGTGTGTGACATGTATACCTACAATTTGATGCACATATTCGTACCTTCCTTGAATATATATACTATTTGTGTGACATGTATAGCTACAATTCGATGTTGTTCTATTGAAATGGAGAAATTGGTCAGCGGTACTTTTATTATTAGTATTATTATTTTGAAAACTGATAACGAGGTGTTTAATCTTTTGTTTTTGTTGGACCAAGTAGGTGAGTGGCTTATGGAAAGCCAATATGAGACATCCACAGTCAGTCATCAGAGGTTATCAATAAGGATATCAGATCTCATTATGCTTTGTGTTTAGTGTATTGTCAAATGTAAGTATCCCATCTTTCATTTCTTTGTGCTTTTATGTCATGTATATATTGTATTATCTGTAACGTTGACACGTTGACATTGTAGGGAGGAATTGAGGAAATGGTTTCTTTCGATGGAAACTACTCTATTTCGCTACCGGTTTCGGCTTGAAGGTTCACACGTGCATGTATGATTATTAACTATATACTTATGCACATTCAATAACAAGTTTCGTGCTCATTTACTTATATTCATGATTGGAATTTGATCCACAGAAAGCATTGACGACCGAGCTTGGCATTCCTTACAAAGTTGTAACCAATGCCGAATTTATGGTATAGTTTTGTCATCAAATTAAAAGTCTGCTAACATTGTATTAGTATGATGAATACCACAGACGATTGATAGTTTCACTTGCACTAACTGTTAAAAAATCTGTTGTTGTAACAGGTGACACTGAGGACCAACAAACGCGTAGCATCAACTCCCATGGGAATAGCAGGTATGTGTGTTCTAAAAAAAATAAGTAATAATAATTAAAAAAAATACAAAAAAACTGTCAATTGTATTTGTAAGTAATTAGTATGTTCAAGACTGCA
This sequence comes from Artemisia annua, assembly GCA_014162995.1. Taxonomy (NCBI): domain Eukaryota; kingdom Viridiplantae; phylum Streptophyta; class Magnoliopsida; order Asterales; family Asteraceae; genus Artemisia; species Artemisia annua. Next base: position 55,668 of record LBNU01012108.1, read on the forward strand.
AGTGCATGTTTATCTTAAAGTTCGAATGTTGAAATAGGTTTGCTGTAAATGGAGTAGATTTTCTTTTGAAAGTTAGTTTAGTAAGCCAGCTAATTTGTATTGTATTCCATTATTGATCCAATCTGATGTTATTTGTCGAACATTTGCAGATATGAGTGCAGGTGAGCTAAAATTAGTAGGGAAATATTCGATGAAGACGGAAAAGTATGGTAATGCTGCTACGATATTTTGACTCTAAAAGCTGAGTATAGATTNTCATTATATAGCCTCTTGAAACTTGGCTTGCAAGTTAAACAATCTCAATCCCTTTGGGATACCTAGAACCGATCGTCTATTTAGGGGAGGGGGTTTCTAGAATTTTCCTTTTATTGATTTTACAATCGACTCCTTCTATTTAATAACTAGCAACCGTTAGTTAACTCCCGTTAAGTAACTATTTAATTAACGATCGTAATGGCGTATCATGAAATGATAATTAATATAATACATATAATATATTAATCTACGTGTTAACGCGTGTGACACTATAGACTCACGTATATTTCGGACATGTATTTATTTGTGATATGGACATATCCCGATAATTTGTTGTTCTCATTTTTGTTCCTTTTTTATAGAACTCCAAGAAGGGTTAGACAAATAAAAAAGAGATGATGGAGAATGGAAAAATGTTGCGCTTAATTGATGAATATTTCGAACTTGTTATTTGGGATTTTTAGGTAGCGCTAATGGCCTCTAAATGTATTATAGTTGTCATGATTTTCTTTTATATGTAACGAACAAATTTTTTTGCTATTCTATGTACTAAACTTGCATTTTTGGTATTTTTTTGTGTATTTTATGACCATTTTGCCCCTCCCTGGTTAATAAAATCAAGGGCAAAATTGTCATAAAATACACAAAAAATACCAAAAAAACGTGTTTAGTACGTAGAATAGCAAAAAAAAAATTGTTCGATACGTATAGAAGAAAATCATAACAACTATGATACATTAGCAAGCTATTAGCCCTTTTATGTATGCTTTGAACTTGTGATGTGGTATTTTAACCTACAGTGAATGTGATCTCTATATTACCTACTGTGGATATATGTTTTGAACTTGTTAAAATGGCTAGTGAATCCCAATGCTAAAAATTGCCTCCAAAAAGACGCAGGTATTTGCCCAAAACAATTGCAGCTCAAACGCAGGTCTTGGTCCATAAGTGCAGGCCCATTTAAAACATTGGTTATTTCGGGAGGTTTATAACCGAACCGATCAAAGACCGAAACCGATCGAGTAATTCAGATTGGCTCTCGGTTCATGCTTTTCCTTAAATATCGGTTTTCAGGTAGGGTTTCAGGTGGATCAAAGACCAAAACCGATCGTGTAATTTCGGCTCAACTCTCGGTTCATGCTTTTCCTTAATATGGTTTTCACGTTAGGTAATTAGGTCGGGTCGGTGGCTCGACCTTAGAGGGTGTTTGATTTTGACTTAATTGACTTAATATGAAAAAACTGAATTAATTAAGTCATATTAAAACTGTTTGTTTGTGACTTAATAGAGAAAGATGACCGAAAATATTAAGTAATAAAACTGAAGTTGTCTGCATTAAGTCATCTGTTAATTAACATGACTATGAAAAAAATTAAACAAACAGACCCTTAGTGCAGTTTATCCGATGAAAGCGAGTCTTTAACTCAAATATACACCGTCTAACAAGTATATCCCCTTAACCATAATCAACCCTTTCCCTTTCCGTGACCATCCCATGCCATTATATTTACCGAGTATATATGACCTTCTCATTATACACAACGACTCTCTTTAATTCTAAACCCATATCCAAAACCTCAACCTCTTATATCAAACGCACCCTTAACACAATTGACAATTCCAAACCTATATTAACAAAACAAACACACCATTTCATTGTTTATCTATTAAAAGCCCTCGTCACAAACGTTTCATTTTTAACTTTTTACATCCCAATTTTACCATCTGCGTAACTCACGACCAAGGATTCCATCCTCTCTTTGCTCTGTGACTGTATGATGCTTTTTCTTATGTTTTGCGTAGTAGCCTAACTTTAAATGTTCCGTACATTATTTTCTAGTTTCTTGTATCTTAATTTCTGAATGTCCTTATGTTGCATATATGTATTTTTTTTTTATTATTATTATATTTTTTTTTATTATTTTTTTATTTTTATATATGCTTTTTCGTATTTATGTAATTGTTATTTTTCATATTCAGGTTTCTACCCATTAGTTTCTGAACAAGTCATAAGTTGATGGAATGCTGAAACTGTTTATTATGTTTTGATAATGTGATAGTTTCGTAAGCTAGATCAATAAGGGTACTCAAACACCCTTTAACTCAATTTGGGTTGTTCTAATACCAACGGATACTAAATACCGTTCGGGATTCAAGAGAATATACTAAATACCAACGGATGTTGTCGCCGTTGTGTATATGTATGTCACCCTTAAATTATGTTGCTCACCCTACTCATTTACCGTTTTCAACAAATCACAAAATTGTGCTATTTGAGTAATTATGAAATTACCTTTCGTAATGGTATAGACATGTTTGACAAAAGTAGTGTAACGAGAGATGGACGTCAAATGGTTCTAAATAGGTATTTTGGGTTGGAAATTTGAGAGTGAGAATGGTGATAGTCTATATACAATGTGGATTAACTATGAATCGCATGATTACACTTTATGAATAAGTTTACACGGAAAAGTAGCACTCAGNTGTGTGCAAGGTGAATATTTATATTAATTTCTCAAAAATGATGTACATCATAAGAATATAACAAAGATTTGGACATGCCCAAACCTTTTATACATCTGATCATACTATCTATCAAACAAACATCCTTCTTACATCCAATATCAGACAAAATAACATCCTATGTCTGATATCTCTTATCTGATACAATGGAACAGAGCAAAAACAGAGCATCTGCATAACTCTTTCCATTTGTCAATCTGATCCAGAGCTTCTTATTCTATTCATTCACCTCTCAATTCACCTTATATTAGCACCTCCCATCTAGCTACATTTCCTTTAATCCTTTAATCTGTTTTATAAACAAGAAAGAGTGGCAATCTAAATGGCTGTGGGAAAGTAGGTAAATGGGTTGGAAATTATTTCAAAGTCCTTTTCTAGGACCATGACAACCGTCATTCCTGTCCCTTTTTCCTGAACAGATTCTTTTTGATGATAAGCAAAATAGTAATCATTTTTACATCTATAATTCTATATAATCATTTATTACTTTGTCCTTCTAGAGCGTTTAGAACACATTTTTTCGCATTGTCGGGTTTGAGTTTCCTCGCCATTCTATATTAATATAGTAGAAAATATATAAATGATTCATGCCAAAAATTATAAGTCATGTGCAGATTAAAAGCTCTAGCATGATTAGCATCTTTTAAATTTTACCTACGATACCTTGGTGGGTAAAATTATTAGTTGTTACAGTAGTTACTAAAAAGTTAGTTATAATTTTGCACAGGCCCTTTAAAATTTCTACTTGTTTGTCAAGACAATAATAATTGATTCAACCATGTCACCTTTGTCTCACCATGGGGGATCCGCCGTGTGCTGCACACAGAAACATCCATATTTTATAAAGAAAAGTTCACCTTCTTTACCTTTACCAAGAAGTCAAGTAATTGCTCTTTCACTGAAAAGATTGACGGGTAAGATACCAGTTGACTTCTCGGCCTCGGGTAAACAAATGAGATTTGGCTGGGGTCCAGTCATTAGAGGCCAAGGTTCGGTTCATATTCCACTAGTAAAAGCTTCTGCGGCAGAAGCAGAGCCTTTCTACAGCGATGCGGATTTTATAAGGCATCAGGTTACTGGATTTCTTTTCGTTGTTATGTAAGTTAGTCATCTTATAAAGTTCTTTTCTTTATTTTATGTTAAAATCAGCATTTTTCTTATGAGCATAAGTTAGAATATGCAATACCAAACACCTCCTTTGTATGGTTATTTCCAGTCAAATAGTTGCTGTTTTAAAGTTGTTTTCACTAAAAATGTCAAACTTTGAAAAGTCAAATGGGGTTCTGTTGAAATTGTTTGATGTCAATATTAAGTTTTTGTATTACATTGAATTTGGAATTATGTAATCCCATGATTTTGCTATGTTATTCGAACAATACTTGTTCTATCACGTAAAATATACCTTGAATGTAATTACTGTTTTATGAATTAAAATATTTACCATGTCTTATTTATTTATTGATTATTTTAACGTTAACTTTTAAGTACGTGTGGGATTTGTTTATTTAGGTGGTTCATGTATCTTCTAAACCACGGAAATACCTCAACGGTCTACGAGTACTTCCCATTCCCTTTGTAAGTTCTTCCAACCATTTTCTAATCAATAATTGAGTAAAACGAACAAACGATGACAGACATAAGCCATACAACAAATATACATGTCATTATTTTGACTCATTTATGGGTATGCAGGTTGACTCGGCTTATAATTTTATAAAGGGTCAAATGGACCTAAAGTCACCCACAAGGCCACAGTGTAGTCAAATGCATAAAAACTACTGTATTATTTGTAATATATGAATCATATCAAAGTCGCAATCATATTTAACACTCTAATTACTATTTTGCGTGACACATTAACTTTGTAAAATGTGAAATCTAGTGTGAACTTATATATGCTCAAGGTTATAAGATTCAATTTTTTGAACTTGCAGCTTTGTTTCAGCTGTTCATCTTCTAGTTAGTGTTGCATGTTATTTCTACAGTTGGTCATTGGGTTTTCTACAAATTGCAGTGAGTTACTTTGGGATTACGTTGTACAATCTTTTTCTCACTATGCACTTGTTTAAATGCATTACTTTTTGTTTGTGTTCCAGCCAATCAACATGGATCTTCTTAAAGTCGTTGCTCCCGCTGCAGTTTGTCATGCTATCGGACACGTCTTTTCTAACTTTTCAATTCTTACTCTCTTCTGGTCTTCTGCACAATCAAGCAGAGGTATAAAACGCACAAAGTGTAACTCAGTAACACATTTTACTAAGCGTGTTTTAAGTAAAATTTGTCTACTGTTAACAGCCCTGGAGCCATTGATTACTGTGGCGGGTTCTCAGCTTGTTCTAGGCCAAAGGACTCCCCTTGCAATATGGATGTCGTTGGCCCCCGTTGTTATAGGTAAATTAGATTGCATCAATATTCTCGTCAAACTTATCGTTTCAATATTTTTCTAAGAAGGAATAATAAGTTTTATAGGACATGTCTTATAGAGATATTAAATTGGGCGGATCAGTGTGGTATATGTGTTAAGGTCAAAACAGGTTAAGTATATGGTCAGGTTAAGCTGGCTCATAGAAATTCTTCTGTTTCATCATTTTTAGCTTGCATAATCATATGTTGAATATAAATTTCAATAATTAACTAGTAGTTTTACATAGAGTTTAGAAGGTTTATGCATCTGGAATAGACTTTCGTCAACTTCAACCCGTTAAAGTATTAATTTAATCCAAAATTACCCATTTACTGATAAACTGATACTACGTAAATATTACCATCTCTGATTTTCTTAAAAGAGTTGTGGTAAGTATTTTAGGGTTGTTCATCAGACTGCCCTACAAAAGCAAAAACAGAATTGAAAACTATACCGACAAAGCAACCCTTGAAATATACACCTATAATGACGTTGTTTCAATTTAAATTAAAACAATAAGCCTGTTCAACTACGGCCCATACCCAAACGTGACTATATCAGGTTAGGTTCTTCCATTTTAATCGCTGGGGCCGATATATGCCTGCATGGGGTGCACGATGATAAAATTTGCAGTATATATACATTTATCGTTATCGTGAAAGGATTACATTTGTCATTTTATCTGCTTATTTTTCACCAACAATATCCTGAAAGTATTTGATGAATGAAATGGTAGTTTCTCGATGAAAATAATCTTAATGGTTTGTGATGTAGGTGTATCGATGATCTCTTTGACCGAATATCCTTTCAATCAGATTGTGCTCATAAGCGAAATAATTGCCACCCTTAGTTTCAGTTTTAGAAACACCTTATCAAAGAAAGCCATGGTATGATCATTTATCATTCTAAAGAAACGAATTAGTATAATGTTAAGCAAGCTAAAATGGGTTTGTTTGTCTTGATTTGATATTCTACAGAAATGGTTGGACAGCAGAAATGTCCATGTTTACATGTCAATAATCGCCCTCTTTTTCTGCCTACCAGCGGCAATATGTGTAAGATTACTTCCTCACTTCAGGTTATGTACTGCATTAATGGTCAAATCAGTTAAATATGAAGACAAAATATCTTAATTAGAAATGGGTCCTATAGGTCAAAATTAAGCCTAAAGCATATAACCTCTTTCAATTTTTTTGTTAAGCCGTTTAAATATTTATAAATTAATACTGTATAAAGTTTATAATCATTTTTACGTCTATACATTCTTAAAAGGGTTTTCTTTTATCCCCTTAAATTTCAACGTACTTTTTCATTTGTACCATTTTAGTTACTGTACCCTTTTCTGATTTGAGTCATTTTGTAACCAAAATATCCCTTAAGCTAGGCCCGCAAACGGACTGAGCGTTCAGCGAGTCCGTTCAGGACGATGTCAATTTTGTTAATAAATTTTTTGTTTGCTTACGAGCACCAACAAAAGTCTTGTTCTCGTTCATATACCATTTACTTTCATGAACCATTGGTAATTCGCTAAGGNATTACTGTACCCTTTTCTGATTTGAGTCATTTTGTAACCAAAATATCCCTTAAGCTAGGCCCGCAAACGGACTGAGCGTTCAGCGAGTCCGTTCAGGACGATGTCAATTTTGTTAATAAATTTTTTGTTTGCTTACGAGCACCAACAAAAGTCTTGTTCTCGTTCATATACCATTTACTTTCATGAACCATTGGTAATTCGCTAAGGTTCGTTCATATATGTTTTGTGTTTATGTTCATTTATGTTTATTTGTTTATATTAGAAATTTATATCTATTTTAACCCTTCAGGAAAANGGCATTTTCGGGTTGTGATTATTAACTAAGTTTGTCTTGGTGTGTGCAGGATATTGCATCATATGGAATTTCCATGTCTAGTAGCTATATTTTATCATGGGAGCCTGGGAGGTGTTATGTTCCTCATCATGCTGTAGTCATGTGTATCTGTGGAATGTGAATGATTTATATGCTTGAATAACTTAATTATTGAACCACTGAAGGTTCACTTCTATGAGACTATGAGTAATGTTTATCTGTATTTTATCCAAATGCGTTTGGTTTAGTATTGTTTCTCGCCTTCTTATATGTGTTTGTAATTCTGCACCATGATGCTAATGTCATGTTTACTGATCTCATTTTTTAGTCCCTGAAATGATGAACCAAACAAACCACCACCAAATGGCCTAGTGGTAAGGTCCTTGACTTTCAAACAAGAGGTAAGTGGTTCAACCCATGCTAGGTGTGTACATTTGGGGGTGGCCTGAGAAGGGCCGGAAACGGTAACCGGATTAACCCGGTGAGGCCGCTTACATATGAGTCAAAAGGCTCGCCCTACTCGAGTAACCCGAACAAGGAAAACCACATCCGTTTACCCATTAAATGATAAATCAAACTGGCCGGGTGAGTAGCATGGTGTCAGGATGACAGCATTTGTGTACATAATCCAAAGTTGACTGATTAACTATGTACGAAAGTTGACAATTAGGAGGTTTGATCTCAAAATCAGAATTGATTCTTCAGTAGGTGAACAAAGTATTCAAAGAGTAAACTAGTGGCGTATCTTGCTGAAAATATTCATATGAAGATGTAAAGATCGTACTTCTGTGATCAGACTCGTTAAAATTACTAAAATTAACAGCGCATATTCAAATAAAAAGTTACAAAACTGTGTTGCTTTTCTTCTGATTAATCATAAGAAAACTGTGTTCCAAGGGTAAACGAGACCCAAGTTCGATCTTGCTCACCTGTCTTTACAACAACTCGTTAAGATTTCCATCAAAGATTCGAATACAAGTTTTCTATATTATATTACGGCATCATTTCATCTATGTCCCTCCAAAACTAGATATGTGAATGCTACCTATCCATGTTGTAATCCTTGGTTGATGTCAAACACATATTGTAATTGTATGTAGTCTCTGGATATAAACCTGTGATATAAAGAGGATCGCACCTTACTTTAAAATGCTGAGAAAACCAACCTTCCAAACAAGTTTGAATACTTGACCAATGGTATAATCTAAAGGGACTCATTAAGATGTTTAACTTAAATTAAGGTTTAGTGCAAATTATAATAACGAGCAACTACTTTATTCGATCCTGATGAGTACTCGCCTGGGAATTGCGTGAGATGGGAAATGTACACTACCAGCTTTAAGTTTAGTTATTTAGATCACTCGATGGTGAGAATTTATGTTACTTGTTGTTGGTTGAATAGAATAGATGAAGCAGAATTTGTGTTTCCATATGCATGATTATCGACTTCATTTGCTTACTTCAATATATATGGAAGGTGGGAAACAATAAACAATTTAATGAGATCCCACATCGGCTAAGAGAGAAAAGTTAAGGAGAGTGGAGCTGTATAAAAACGGAAATACGCAAATGGTTTAGGTACTTACCTGGATGGGGTCGATCACTAATCAAAAAGGCTCATGGCCTAGGTTGGTGACCTCCATTGCACTCTGGAGGGGTGAAACCCTAAGATCGGCCCAAGTGGTCGAGTCTACATCGTAATTTGTTGCTGTGGGGGCCTGCGTTCGCGCGGCCCCTGACCTATCTCTGGTTCAATTATTTTTTTAGCTGTCTTTGTTTGAGTTTGCTTTCTGAATTTTTCACTTAATTTCTTATGATGTGCAGGTTGTTGATAGGCCAACTCAAAGTTACGGGTTATTTCCAGTGAATATAAACAACCAACATGGGTCTTTGACTGCATAAATTCAGGCATCACACTAGGTTTATCTTCTTTCAAATGTCAAAAAACATTTAATAAAGTTCTTTGGACACATTAATGAAGCATAAGGGTATGTATTGAAAATGCTGAGAGCTTAAAAGGCCAATGCCAGATGCACAACAAGATGATCGTCGGATCTACAACATAACGCTATTGTATTGCAGACTTTTAACATGAAAAATAAATAAAAAATCAGATAGTTTTCAATTGCAATGCCAAACATCCTCTTAGTGCTCCAACCATCTATTGCACCAATTTGTTGACTTCGGTTATACTGATCTTAATGAATAAGACACTGATAAACTTGAATCTGTTCATTGGACCGAGAACAAGGGCTTTGATGGTTATAGAGAAGTAAGGATGGTCAACGATATTAAGCTCAATGTTGATGCATTTAATGGTGATAAAAACCATTATTGAAAGAAAAACAATAAGCAAAGGTGGACCATGAGTCGCGGATAAGTACATGATCAATTCCTCCTCTGGTCGGGGTGCGACTAGCTTGGGAAGCGCCGCTATATACTGCTTAAGTTGTATGAAAGCTTCTTCCGCTTCCGTAGTCCATCGAAAGTCTCCCTTTTTTGTACACTTCTTGAGTGTCTTTGTTTGTTTTTATCGTTTTTAAGATAAAAATATTGCTCATTTAACTGATAATCTGCTATGACTAAACCTTTTCTATAAATTTTAGAACTAAGTCGAGCTATAATAAGTGAAACGTTTTAATGAGAATAGAAAGATTTAAATTAATGCATTCCTTGAAATGTTGATAGTTTAGTTGAATTCACATTGTCGAAATGTTGGCTTAAGTTATTAACTTTTCTTTTAACCAAGCTTGGTTGTTTTGGTGGTTTTAGAAATAAATATGAGAAAAAAGTTTAGAAATAATGGGCGTAAAAATAATAATGTTTCTTGTGAATGGCAATTCTAGCTATTTCACAATATACATACATATTTTTAAGTAAAACTTGAACCTATAACAATTTGGTTGTGAAGCTTCTCACACAACAAAAGTTACAATCGAAACACAAGCTTTTTGGTTTAAAAATAATAATGTTACTCATATATATTTATAGTTTTCTTCATTGATCTTTTTTTTGTTGTCACATGTGTCCAGGTAAGCATAGAAACCGATAATAACAAGTCAGAAAATTTTGAGCAATTTATATTAGTAATTTTATAAAATTCAGTGACCTATTTGTATACCTCCCAAAATGTAACGACAGATAAATCCCAAAAACCCAAACACAGAACAAATAGCATATATATATACCCGAACTATGTGACGATAATGAATTGGGATAAGACATTAGTGGTTCAGGGTCAAAAAGGCCTTGAAGTGGCTCTATCGAATATCAGGAAACATCAAAATATCAATCAGTCTCGTTTTCATTAGAAAAACATAATGTATTTCCTTGATGAATCAAGTGTGCATCGATTAAACCACTCTAGACTGTCATATAAAAATCTTTATTTTAGATCACGTTTTTTAGTTCATTACATAAGAAATATATATATATATATATATATATATATATATATATATATATATATATATATATATATATATATATATATATATATATATATATATATATATATATATATATATATATATATATATTTTTCGTATAACTGGATAGAAAAACTGAATCAATATAATTCTAAATACTACATTCAAAACCAACACCCCTTGGTTTTCGAATGCGAGAATACTTTAGGCTTTATCACCGCTAGTTTAGTTCACAACCCAATTAATTCAAAGAGTTGAGATCCATGAAGAACCCATACATGCCATAGAACCTATCAACCAATCATAGCCACCCATTTATATTTTTCACCTTTTTTTTCAAAACAACATATCTTGCAAACGGTAAATCTTCAAGCTACAAAAAAAATACCATCGCGACGAGAATTAAATGATCTTTCTATAGATATGCATTGTTATATACTTTCGACGAACTTTTTTTTTTTAATTTCCACCCAGAAAGAATCATATATGATTCGTAAAAATCATATATGATTCGTAAAAAATCATATATGATTCGATTCTTACGAATCATATATGATTCTTAAGAATCATATATGATTTCTAAGAATCATATATGATTTTTCTGGGTGAAAAAAAAGTTCGTCGAAAGTATATAACAATGCATGTCTATAGAAAGATAATTTAATTCTCGTCGCGATGATATTTTTTTTGTAGCTTGACGATTTACGGTTTGTGAAATATTTAAGTTTTAAAAAAAGGGTGGAAGTTTATTTTTTTATTTTGATAAAATAAATGAGTGGCTAAGATTGCTTGATGAGTTCTATGGTAAAAGTTGGATCTATAAAGAACTTTTGGCTTAATTCAAAAGCAGTTAAAATCAATTTACTTTGAAAAGAAACAATTTGAAAAAAATAAGGATAAACTTTAAAAAAATATCTATTAAATTTGTAGATTTTTAAAGCAAGATTTTGTAAACTATGACGCTTTTTAAAGCCTTTTTGAGCTAAGGGTTTTTTTTATTTTTTTATTTTTTATTTTTTTTTTCTCCTTTTTGTTTTTGTTTTGTTTTTGTTTTTTTTAATTAATAATATATACACATGGTCTAAAGATAAAGAAGGGGGTTCGTCTCATATTTCGGGCCACGATGAGAAATTTTAGAACTTTACAGCTTGTGCAATTAAGTATCCTTGAAGTTCCTTATATGGGCTTATAATATGCATGGTCTAATAATCAACGATGTGGAGAAGCTAATATTCGTGAACGCATTGATCATGCATTTGGTAACATTAATGTGTTCGAGCTTTACCCATATCACTCTCTTCTTCAAGTAGTAAAAGATGCTCACAACCATCAAGTAGTAAAAGATGCCCTTGGTTTCATTTTGAATCGATGTGGACGACTCATGAGGACTGAGAAACAATAGTTCGTGAGTAATGGCTTAATCATCGTGCTGATAATAATCTACTGACTCTCAAAAATAATTTATCTATTTGTGCAAGGAAGCTAACACAATGGAGCAAATGTAGTTTGGGTAATAATCGAAAGTTGATTGATTGTTTCACACGTGAGCTTGCAATGATCCAAGGTCTCTGAAGTTATCCTGAAACTATTCTTCGTGAACGTCAGTTATTGCAAGATCTTGAAGTTATATGGATGCGTGAAGAAATGTTTTGGCACCAGCGTTCCGTGTAAATTGGCTTAATTACGGATATCGTAAATCTAGGTTCTTTCACCTTTCTGCCATTCATCGCGGCCAAAAGAATAAGATATCATCCCTGAAAAATGCACAAGGAGATTGGTTGTATGATTCGGAAGACATACAATTTCTTGTCTAAGATCAATTCAGGGCTCTATTTCAATCGACTGGTCCTCGTTGTTGGTTGATTAGTGTTTGAGTGTTCCCAGAACAGGGTAAAGATAATCAATGAATACCGGATATTCACTTGAAATCGTGTTATCACTTTCCAATAGAAACTATTCGACCCTATGCCTGGGTTACACGAATATCTCTATGGGATAAGACCAAGTGATGTTCTTGTTTTAGGCACAAATCAAGAACCTAATCGTATTCAAGTGTTTAGGGTTTGTATTGATCGTCTTCATGCAGAATGTTGTGACCTCTATTTATAATAGAGAAAACTCAAACCCTAGCCCATGGAATTATGTATAATTAATGGCCCATTAATTATAACATAATACTTTCCATAATAGTAGGAATCAGTGGTTAAACCTTAGCAGTACTTTGAACAAGCAGTACTTTGAATACACTAGCAACAGAATCATAACTGCTAGCAGCAGATTCAGATTCACACTAGCAGCAGAGTCCACTGTCAGCAGGATCCACTAGCAGCAGAGTCCTACTAGCAGCAGATTCAGCTAGCAGCAGATTCAGCAGAATCCACTAGCAGCAGATTCAGCAGAATCACACTAGCATAACCACAATTGAGTCAGGGTGTTCATGGACAAAATGGGTGTACACTCCGTACCTCCAAACCCATTACCAGGTGTGAACTCATCCCTCAAGTGCACTAAATTTTCCAACAATCCTCCCCAAATTTAGTTCACTTCATTTGCATGAAAAATAAACAATAAACAAAACAAGTGCATAAATGAAAATATCCTGAGGATTGAATTTCCACATTAGTACATATACGTTCAAACATTCGAGAATCAGGGTGTTCTAAGAATTGAACCATTCAACCCATTTGAATACCTGAAGATAAATACACACAAGTTTTCAAACACTTAAATACTCTTGACACTATTACAAGCCATGTGTCCATATCCAATTCATAAATGTTGTAAAAGCTAAAAGTCCAAAGCTTCCTGAAGCGGCAAAACTTCAACATTTACATAGGTGGTTCATCTTTAATCATGCTCCTGCTAAGCACTTTGTCAAACAAATTAACCATTGAGAAGTAAAGACTTCATCCTCCTTTTCCAGCAGGCAACAAGCACAACCCTGGGATGTATGTGATACATGTGCTTCAGTCCACAAAATGTTCAGCTTTCCACATTGAACTCAGCTTCCAAGTTTCCTTAGAAGGGAGTTGGGCATCTTTGCATTCAGTGACTAAGTTGGACTTAAACCCATCCCTTTAGCAGACTTTAAAACCAAGTCTCTAGCCAAACCCTTCGTCAAGTGATCAGCTAAATTTTGTTGAGACCTAATGATGAGTGTGTAAATACTCATCATTTTTCTATCATCTGAACTGCCAAAACATCCAAAAACACCAAATAATGCATCAAAATAGTGAAAATATTTCAAAAGTGTGTTTTATGTGTTCTAGATGCAAAATGTTTGAAAACAAATGAAAAACAAACAAAGTTTGCACAATTGGCAGTTTCAGTCCCTCAACTTTCACAAATTGTCAAAACTAGTCCCTGAATATTTCAAAATATGCAAAATATCATAAAAGGTCCTTGGGGATTCATAAGTTGTCAAAACAAACCCTTTGAATATCAAAAATCACAAATTTACAACTTTGGTCCCCCAAGTTTGAAAAATGTCAAAAATAGTCCTTGGTGAATTTAAAAAGTGAAAATAATCAAAAATAAACCTTGTACTATTCATCAATGACAAAATTGGTCCTTGTGGTAAAAATTTGGAAAATTACATGTTTGGTCCCTGAAGTTTCACAAAATGGCAGAAATGGTCCCTGGGAATTTCAAGAGTGAAAAAGTCAACATTGGTCCTTGCACTATTCAACCTTGGCAAGAAAGGACCCTTTGAGAACTTTGGAAAATTTACAACTCAGGCCCCTCAAAATCCAGAATTTACATAAATAGTCCTTGTGAAAATAACAAACCAAACGGATCCACTTATTATATAAACCCAAAAGTCCAAATCCAACCCAATCTACAAACCAGACCCACCCCTTGGCCCTTTTTCTTATTTGGCCCAATCACCCCCACAAGCCCATAAAACCTAAGCCCTTCTCACCCCGTTTATAACTCACCCTCTCCCTCCCCGTTCACACCTCAAAACCACCCTGGTTTTCTCTGCAAAACCACCCCACTTGCCAGTCACCTCCCACCGCCCAAACCATCACCTCACCACTCTCACCTAACCCACTACCCCCCACAATAAATGCACCACCCTCCACTATCCCAATTGCAGTTATAAAAGTTTGGCGCCAAAACCATTTAAACGGCCAGGATCATTCACAGACCATCCAATGGTCCCAATTGAAGTGGGAAAGCACAAGGAAGCTCCTAGGAACCCTAATTCTCAGCTATAAAAGGATGAAGAAGGAGCAATGAAGATTATGTAGTCTATTAGCTTAAAATTAGTGTCGTAATTGTAATTTTCAGAATTCTAGTGTAGTTAAAAGCTTTCAAGTTGTATTTTCAGTGTTCTTAGTGTATTGTAAACTCAATTCAAGTATCAATTTCAAGTTTCAATCCAATTTTCAGTTTATGCTATTTTCAAATTCAAATTTCCACAATTGTGTTAAAGTTGTTGTTCTATGTAATGAAGGACTGAATTAGGACATATAAGCTCCAAGAAAGCTTCTAAAAGCTTTTAGATACCATAAAACACAGTCTAGGATCAAAAACAAAAAAAATACAAAAAAATAAGAAAAATTCAGTGAAAAATAAAAAATTGCAGGTTGAAGATGGTAGATTGCTGGAGCACTGTACATTTTGGATGGCAGTGGTATTAGAGACCTGTGGAGGTCATTAGGTTTGGTTCTTGGTCCTTGGTTACTTGATTTGGCTTGGATTGCACTTTGTAAGCTCAATACTCATCTTTTGCATTTTACTGTACTCATGCTTGTTAGCTTATTTCCTTTGTTTATTTATGCTTATGTAGTGTATGTAAGTTAGTTTATTGCTTAAAATTGCTTGTTAGTTCATTAGACTCCATAGTTGTTTAGAATTTCATTTTCACAGTCAAAGAAGCATAGTGGTGATCTTTCCATTTCATGCAGTTATTTTTGTTGTTTTGTGCTTATAATGATCTGAGATTTGATAATATAAAGCTCTGAATCAATTTTAAGGTTTAAAACAGTGAGTTGTTTTGAAAATCTTTGAATAGTTTCTTAAAAGTGTGTTTGGTTCAGTGTGTAAAACTGAGCATGTGTTGTTCTTGTTGATTGATTTGTGTTGCTATATGCTACATTAGGTCCTAAGAGTTCAACTCAGTCATCAAAACATTTGTTCATTCAAAGAAAAGTCAAAATCCTTTCTTGTGTCCAATCCCTTGTACACTGTCAAGATTTTAAGATCCATAATCATCAAATCCAAGTTAAAAGTTGTTAGTGTAACTTGCTTTAGTCTCAAAATAGCATAATATTTCATTTTCAGTAAACTAGGATCAATCAAAGTTCAAAAAAGTCAATCTTGTTCATAAATCTCACAAAGTCAAAGTTTTCATTTTTCAAAAATGGTTAAATTTTCTTAAGCTCCCACAGTGTTTAATTTTGATTGGAAATAGAAATAGATTGTGTTTCTAGGATCTTTTGTTGCTTGTTAGCATATTTCAGAAAGAAGTTCTCCATTAGAAATCCATTTGCTTATCTAAAATTAAGCTCAAAGTTGGCTTATTGCTCTGTGACCTCCCCTGTGCACAGAGTTTTACCCAATTTCACAAGCTTGCACAAGGCTTATTAATAGACCCCACACTGTGATTTTTAGCTTTTTAGAAAGCCCATAAGCTCATCTTTAAGGCTCAATTCTTGTTTTGAATTTCCAAGTTCATTTAATAAGGCTGCTAGTTCCATACTTTTTGTCTCTTTTCCACTGTGTAAACTGAGTCAGTATACACTGACTCATCAACCCCATTTTTACAAGCTCACCAAAAGCTCTTCAGTGAACCATAAGCTCCACTTATTGGCTCATTGGAAAGCTAACCCAACCTATTTTTCATTTCAACTTTTGTTTTGGATTCTTGATCACCCCTGTGGACCCCACATAGCTTTGCATTCTGTCCCATTTTGCTTTGGAGTATTTGGTCTGTGAAATTTTGGATTTGCTTATTTTGCTTATTAGCTTATCCAGTGTGTTTTGTTGCTTGAATTAACTGCCTTTAAGTATATTAAGCTCATTTGTTTGCATAATTATCCATAGTTCATAGTTTGAAGCTTGTTTATAGCTTTTGCTTATTTAAAAATCCAAAATCCAAGTCTGTTAAGCATATAAGCTTGCATTGTGCTTATTTTTAAGCTCTGAAAAAAGTGTTTTCATAAAAATTGTCCATTTTCAGTGTACAAACAAGTTCCAAACAGAAAAATCCAAAAATAATCACTTTTTAATAAAAGTGATAGTTTCTATTTAATATTTCTAAATTTCATTTTCTCTTTTTAAATTTAGCTTAATAATATTCTGTTTTTATAATTTTTAAAATTAGTTTGTCACCTTAAGTATTTGTAGTAATTTTCTTAGAATTTTCTTTTTCTGTTTAGTATTTATTAGATTTAATATTAGTTAATTTAGTAATTAATTAAAACTGTTAAATTAATTAATTCTGTATAAATTTGTTAAACAGTAGCATCTTTTTATATTTTTCCTAGGATCTAAATAATATTTAGTATTTTTAGTAATTTTTCTAGAATTTTTACTGTTCATCTTATAATTATTAGATTTAATTTTAATTAAAACAGTTTAATTAGAAAAACCAAAAAGAAATTAGCATAGTTGTTAATATTTAATATAATTTTCATTTTTATAATTTTTCTAGCTTTGTCACATTAATTAGAATCTGTAAAAATTAATTTTATAATTTTCCTTTTTAATTTTCTCATTTTTCTCTTTTAAATAGTTTAATTAGGTTTTAAATATTAATTAAGTTTTTAATTTATAAAAAATCCACAAAAAGACAAAAATATTTCTTTTTAATTTTTATAAATACTTTAAGTCATTTTAAGTTTTTAGAAAATAATTTTGTAATTTTCTAAGTTAAATTTGTAATAAAAATCTTTTTAGGATTAATATAAATAGTTTTTAAGTAAATTAAAAAAGTTTAAATTAAATAATTAATATTAAATTAATATAATATTAGTAAAATATTTTCTTTTTAGATTTTAATTTTATTTAAATTATAAAGTTTCAAAATTTTCATTTTACACGCCTGTAGTTTAGAAGTTGTCACTTTTAGTCCCTGTACTTTGCTTAGTTGCATTTCGTGTTATATATTTGTCATATCTGTTATTGTACATTTTCATTTTCAATTCCAAGTAATCATTAGTGTAAAAATCAATCAAAATCTTTATCTGGTTACTATTCCTAATCACTCTTCCCATAAACGTTTTCCAAAACACAATTTCAATCTCGTTGGGACTAAACGACCCGTGAGAACACTGTGCTTTAAACGGATCATAAATTGATCATTTCTCTCTCTTAGCCTGACTTGGTTGACCAGGAACCCCTGGTTGACTTAGTTGACTACTTAGGAGGAATCACCTAACAAACTCTATAGATACCACCTCATTCATGATAAGCTCACGAATCATGCTATGCCTGACACCTAAGTGTCTAGACTTCCCATTGTACATCTGGCTATAAGCCTTTGCCAATGTAGCAGCACTATCACAACGGATAGAAACAGATGCTATAGGTTTAGGCCACAATGGAATCTCAAGAAGCAAGTTTCTCAACCATTCAGCTTCTTTACCAGCAGCTGCTAAAGCCACAAATTCAGATTCCATGGTTGAACTGGTGATGCAAGTTTGTTTCTTGGATGCCCAAGAAATTGCACCTCCACCAAGTAGGAATACCCAGCCACTGGTAGATGAATTATCTTCAGTGTTACTGATCCAACTTGCATCAGTGTATCCTTCCAACACTGAAGGATAACCAGTATATGAAAGACTATAATCCATAGTTCTTTTCAAATACTTAAAGACCCTCTGAATTGCTTGCAAGTGATGAGCACTAGGATTACTAGTATACCTGCTCAGTTTACCCACTGCAAAAGCAATATCAGGTCTAGTACAAGTCATGGCATACATCAAGCAGCCAATTACCCTAGAATACTCAAGTTGAGATACAGCTTTGCCAGTATTAGGCATTAGCTTCTCACTTGTATCCATAGGTGTACTTACTGGAGTACAATCAAAGTAATTAAACTTCTTCAACACCTTCTCAATATAATGAGACTGAGAGATAGAAATCTTGTTACTTTCATGTTTAATCCTAATACCAAGGATAACATCAGCCTCCCCCATATCCTTCATGGAGAACTTTGATGACAAAAATTCTTTCATTAATCGGGTTCGTGACCCGAATATGGATTATACGTCATCAGTCCCTTACTGTAAGTTAGTTTCCACATACTCTGCTCAATAATTTGCCAGGAAGCAGTTTAGGTGTTTGATAAGTATTTTATTTTGTCTTGGTATTTGAGGAGATTGATTCGTGTGAAATTTAAATGTTTACCATCGTGGGATGTGTTATGTTCCACATCGTGTGACAGTCCTGTGTATCGGTGAATGGCTGATTATGTTTGAATAACTTGATTATTAAACCTGTGGGGGCTTACTTCTGTGATTCGTAGCAGTTCGACCTCAGACATAAGGATTGGTTCTAGCCTTCATATATGTCATAGTTATTGTGCACCATGATGCTTAATATGCCACTCATTTGCAACACCAAAGTTTCTCAGATTCACTGTTCACCAAAGTTTTACCTGCAAATGGTTGATTGTTGTAAATTCATGCATCAATACTTGCACAAAATAAACCGGCTGAACTGAAACAATATGGCCGGTTTGGCCATCTATTAGACAGTTACTCAATAGGCCTGTTTGATTTATGGTTTGACTTTTGAGGGTCTAACAAATGATCAGACATGAAAAATACTTTAATACATGGTTCTAATGAAACTAAGATACTTGACATCATCCTCTAAGTGATCCCAAAATGTGTTTCTGTTCTTCCAAATAATCAAAACAAAACAGTGTTCCAAGGGTCGTGACTCACGACATGATTAAAAAGAAAAGTTGATACTAAAGACTATGTTAAAAAAAAATTCATTCAGTCACCTAATTCCATATAATTAACAGAACCAAGATTATGAACCAAGTTTGATGTTGTCATTACCATAATTAGGTAAGACTTCCATCATTTTGCGACATTGTAACTCAGCAATGACCATTAAAACGATTTAGATACAATCACACACGATAATACTTACATTATAGACAATGAGGTGGATAGGGTGCAAATGATGCAGATCCAAAAATTTGGCAAGGTTAATGTCAAAAATAACATAAGGCACATGTATAGTATGTATATCTTTTCCTTCTTCAACAAAGCCTTGTGCTTATTAGTTCTGGAATGGTCTCGATCGGGCTGCATCAAACACAAAGCTCATGTTGAGACTAGAAGCTATATTATATGACGCGGTCATTTCATCTATGTGCCTCGCAAACTAGCATTAGTGAAACCTACCTCTAAACCATGTTATAATATTTGGTTGATGAATAATACATTTATGCAATCAAACAGTAATTGTGGCTGCATTTAGTCTCCGGAAATAAACCGGTGATATGAAGAGGTTTACAACTTACTTTCACATGTTGAGAAACCCCCTAAACCTTCCGAGTTCCAAACAACATTGAATAGTTGACAGTCCAAAAGAATTTTCAACATGCCTAAGTTCAGTGATATAAAGACATTATAAAGGTTGAGTGCAAATTTTAACAAAGAGCGACGACAATTTTCGATCATAATGAATATTCACCCGGGTTTTCTATCAGATCGTAAACATAAACTATTACCTTTAAGTGAAGTTAATACTCCATGTGAGAATTTATGTATGTTTACTCACTTTGATAGTTTGATATATGAAAGTATGTAAAGAAAAGAAGAACAATTTAGTGAGATCCCACATCGGATGAGAGGGAAAAGTTAAAGGGAGTGGAGCTGTATAAAAAGAAAAATATGCAGCTGGTTTAGGTACTTACCTGGATGGGGTCAATGGGTGATCAAAAAGGCTCATGGCCTAGGTTAGTGACTTCCATTGCACTTAGGAGGGGTGCTACCCTAAGATCGATCCAAGTGGTCGAGTCTACATCGTAATTTGTTGCTGAGGGGGCCTGCGTTCGCGCGGCCCCTGCCCAATTCTTAGTCTAACTATACTTTGTTTTTGTTATAAACTTTTATGCTTAAGATGTTTTAACACAATCTTGACGTGTCGAGTACTTTCTGTGTTGGTGACTCGAGAGATGTAACGAGTTCTCTTTTTAAAACAGAATGACTTAGGTTTTACTAAATTCGGCCTGATAGAGCTGTAGCGCGCAACAAGTGACCCATTCATAACTTAAAGGGTCGAAATCTCCATCTCAAGTGAAAGCATTGATTTTACCTCTAACCATATTGTATATAAACTAACCAAATGTCTATACACTTGTTCAGATTTCCCAATAAAGGGAAAAAAAAGAACGTGTCGATTTTCTCGAGACCAGGAAGAAAATGTTTAATAAACATAGAAAACAACATTTGAAGTTTATTTCTTCATTAGGTAGATGCTTTTGAGATTGATAAATTACATTATGTGGTTACTAGTCTCTTGATTTTGTCTTTTTACAAAATTCTAAGTTTTGTGTTAACTATGTGGATCCATTCTTATAATCTGCTCACTATTTATCAAAACTATTCTTGATCACATATATAATAAGAATTGTTGCTTCGGTCATAATGCATGCACCTACAAAGTAAGTTTGACTTCGGTAAAATTTATTACCATACACTTTCGTAAACGGATAGAATTTTCTCATTTCAGGTTACGGTTAGTCTTTTACTTAGATGCACGCAGCTTAACCGGAGTATCTTGTAAATTTTTTCGATCGTTCCCTAAACACCCGGAAATATTACCTAGTGAGGTTTTTGAACCTTTGACATTTTGTGAGGAAGTCAAATGTCTTACCATTAGACCATTTGGTAATTTCCTAAAGTTTTTAATACTTTAGTAAAATGTTTAATGCATAAAATAGCATAACCGATAATGTGTGTTGGCTCTTCCATTTTGAAAATATAAAGTATGCTTTTGGGTTGTTGAAGTTTGTTGATACGTTAGTTGAAGAGGAAACAAATTCTTTTTATGACCGAAGGTCCAAAGTTGAGTAAAAAGAATCTATATTACATGTCGACCAAACATGTTTAACAAAGGTCCATAGTTGAGTACCTTGTATTAAAGATTTTACAAAGTTAAATATTTAAGAGTGAGATCCTATCAAGATAATATTAACATGATCGATAATGTTTCTTCACAATAAAAAATAAAACCAGATTCCTCGGTAGGCTTTATTATTTTTGTAAAGAAACAATACCGGCCATGTTATACCTAAGAGGATCTCAATCCAAAATAAGTTATATCAAACGTTTATTTACGCGTCTTAAAATCATAATCGAAGCTCATCAAAAACCTCAAAACTGATTTAGTGCGTAAAGGATACGGGAAGTACTGCTAGTATATGTGCAAGCGAAAATTACTGCAGATGACGTTTTTAAAACCTCTTGCCTTTTTGAGGGCTGGTTTTTTTCACGTTCCCTAAGAGGCCACTAATCTCGCCGCAAATAAGACTAGAATTACAAAATAAACACGTGTCAAGTTTTCGTGGTTTGCAAAATAAAAAATTAAAAAAAAAAAACGTAACTCGTTTAAGATTTGCGGCGAAATACATAACTCAGGGACCCACTAATTCTCTTTCTTTTTTTTGGGCCCACAAAAAAAAATAAATATAGTATCTCGTTATTTTATTGGGTCAAAGTTAGTAATTTATGGATTGATCATCATATAATCAAGATATGATTGTATGATGATTAGAGGTGTGTAAGGATGGGTTATGGTTATATAAACCATTGTCATATTTATTTAATTATGATTATTAAGTGTTTATGATTATGATAATTGACCTAGGATGTGAAGAAGAGACTAATGATGGTGTTGATGATGATGATTCTAGTTGATACCATTAGCTTGGAATCAAGGTAAGTAAACCGATTATAATGTAATGTTAGTATGATTTCATATATTATGTGTTATGTGACTTGTTATGTTAAGGTAATTGTATGACTTGGAATGTTTGTGCTTATGTGAAAGTGAAGTTAAGGCTAGTAAGACATAACTCGCAAAAGATGTGTAGATTAAGTGTCCTTAGACGTGGTCGAGATAGAATAGTAAGGCCTTAAGTAATTGAAGGTATGTGTTATGTTTAATGATTGCAATGGATTAATGGTTTATGATGCGTAATATGTGAATGATTATGATATTATGTTATAATCGTTTTGCTTACTAAGCCTTGTGCTTATTGTTTAGATGTTTACCATGTTTTGTAGGTTTATGTGTGATGGAGATGGTAAGCTTGAGCTAAGGCTTAAGGATTATTATGCGGAAGGTAGGAGGTTTGTATATGATAGGGCTTAGGTAGACACCGAGCTCTATGTTGATGTTGTACCCCCGTGAGTTTTAACATGGTTTATAAACAAGTATGGTCAAGTGTAAATTGTATGATATAGTAATGGGTTAAAGTTTAGTATGCAAATGGGTCAAAACG
>LBNU01012112.1:9987-23785 GCA_014162995.1 Artemisia annua
CATGATTCCCAATCATTCACCTTTGTCAAACGATATATTAATCTAAACCATCCTTGTCAACCGTTTGTCATCACCTTCCCTTTTCTATTCATGCTCATCCTTCCTCATTAATTCTACGAACGTATCATTCTCATCTTCATTTTAGCATCTTTCATCAAAATATGTCGGTCGAATCCCTGTATTAGGTCCTAATCATTGTCACGTCTTAAGCATTGGTCATATTATTTTTTTGGGGATTTAGGTTGTTCTTTTTAAAACAATAATTGCATGTGTCATACTCTTAGTCCATATACCTTAGACATCCATATCTTGTTCCCCAATAAGTGTCATGCATATATCTATCATCATCATTATGTATATGTGCATTCTTTTTCTACTAACTCTGTTTTGTAAGATTATTTTTTCGCTCGATTCTTTGGTAGCCAAAACTAGTTTTGAGCATACACCAAGGCGGAGCTTACACCAAGGGGGAGCATACACCAAGGGGGAGTATACGCCAAGGGGGAGCATTGGTGATAGTCAAGGCTTCACTCACGATGATGCAAGCTCGCCTTATACATTCTATCTCAAGTATTGAAGTGTAGTAGAAGTCTCGTCTAGGAGTCCACCTTTTTGCTTTGACAAAAGGGGGAGAAGAAGTGTAAACAAGTAACTTATACATTTTACTATGAGTTATAGTTTACATAGTTTGTCATCATCAAAAAGGGGGAGATTGTTGGCATAATTATTACGATATTTATATTACGATATTTAATCTAAACATCCTCTTCCTGTTTTGATGATGACAAAGATGTAAGTTACAACACATAACGTAAAGTGTTTAAGTTACTTGTAATCACAAATCATCTATGCATTCATACGTCAACGTCTCTCGACATCAAAGGGATTTTTATTTAGACATTAAAAATTTTATAAAATGTTATAAACATTTTATATATTTTAGAAAAACACTTTTGGTAATTAAAGGGAAATGTTTTAATTAAAAGAAAATGTTATAAAATAATATAAACATATTATATATTTTTGAAAAACACTTTTGGTAATAAAGGAAAATGTTTAAATCATACTAAATATATGAATTCAAATTTTTAACCAAAATCAGTTAGTTTTTCACCAAATAAACTTTCCCCACTAAAAGACAGAAAATCTGGCCGTTACAGCTGGGCGGCCCCCTTAATTATAAGGGGCGGCCCCCTTAATTTTAAGGGGGCCGGCCATGAATTAAGGGGGCCGGCCACGCTCCCCTGTCAGATTTTGTCAGAAATTTTCTCCTATAAATACCACCTCAAACCTGGTATTTTTCTCACCTCTTGCACGAAAATTTTCAGATCTAAATCTCTCTAAACATCTTCTAAAACCCTTTGATCATAAGATTATTAATCTTTGTTTCAAGTGATCCATTCCTCTACCATTCAAAGTGCAAGAAAAGAATACTTCTTATCATCAAGTCAAAGAAGTATTAGAGTCTAGTTAGTATTGATGTGAAGTTGTAGAAACAAGTTGTGTAAGTATATGTAATAAGTAGATCAAGATGATCTTACTTAGTAGTGAGTCATGAAGTCATGAAGTTGTGAAGTAGTGAAGAAATCATGAAGGTGTGAAGTAGTGAAGAAGTCATGAAGTTGTGAAGTAGTGAAGATGTTGTGAAGTTGTGAAGTCGTGAAGAAGTCGTGTAGTCGTGTAGAAGTTGTGTAGTGATCGAAGTCGTGTCGTGAGATTGGTTCTATCTACTATTAGAACCCGACATTTAGCTTAGTGTCGTTAATTGGTGTAAGCAAAAGTTGTGTACGGTTTTCTCTGCCAAAAGGGAGCTTGTTGAGTAGTGAAGAAAACTCTCGAGTAGGTGACTCGGGGAGTGGAGTAGGGCAAGGAAGGAGACCTTGTAGCCGAACCACTATAAATCATCGTGTCCGGTTTGCATCTTCTTTCTCTTATGTCTTTACATTTACTCTTGCATTTATCGCTTTATATCTATGCTTGCATTTATGTGTTGGGTGTTGCTTATATTGTCATAATGATTGATTGTGTTATAGTTGCAAGTTAATATTGTGATGATGTGCATAATTATATGATATGATCGACTACATTATTATTCACACTCCTCATATTGAGTTTAACTTAATAGATGATTTGATACAAAACGTTTTAAGATTTCAAAAGGAAAACATATTCACATAAAGATCAACCAAAACTTTATTCATAAAACTAAGTTTTGAAAACAAACTCAAAAGTACACATATATAATTAATCATATTGATTATATATTGTTTTCATAATAAACTCTAATTGAAGGTTTTTCAAACAAACATTTTACAAATTAAAAAGAGGGGAAAACTATTCAACCCCCCTTCTAGTTTTCCACATAACCTAAAAAGGGAAATTACTAAATTTAACCTAAAACTTAATTTTGAAAATTAAAAACTATTTAATAAGTAGAAAAATTACTAAACGTAACTTGAAATTTAGAAAAAAGTAAAAGAAATTGAAAACGGGCCGTTACCGGGCTTGGTAACGGCTTTAAAAGTGAAATTTTAAATTGAACTAATGCTATCCTAGGAAAAATAAAAGGAATGGGAGGTGAGACCTAATAAGCAGTAAACAAGCTAACATAAGCTAGATAAGCTAAAAAAGGGAAACAACATGCTAAGTAATAAACTAAGGTAACATTAACAAGAAACATAAGCTAGAGCAGATGGTAAGATGGTTGTGTTTGGGGACTGTGTTTTTCAACTGAATGACCAGGATTCGAATCCCCTTGGTCACTTTTTGAGAAATGATTTTTTTTCTTGATTTTCTTTTAGAAGCTTAAAAAACATATGAAGATAAGAAGATTTTGTGAAAAACTACTTTTTAGAAAACTGAAATAAGAAAATATTCAAGCAAATTTTAGAAAACAGTTTTCGGAAAACTAAAGAAAAATGAATATGCAAAAGCTACAAATGAGCACAAGCTTGTACTAGCTTGTGCTCAACCTACCTAACTTCTAACAGCTAAATCCCTATCATATTTAAGCAACTAAATTTTAAGCAAGCAGGCAATGATAAGCATAAGTAACAAAAAGGGGAACAAAGCAAAGCATGGCTAAGAGTGACTGAGGCAAGATAGTCCTAACACATACTTGCAGCCTCCAAATAAGCATTCAATTTAAGCACTAAATTCCTCAAAAGGATCAAACATCTTGAGCTAGCTATGGGGAAAAGGCTAAAGGTAGACTAAGGGAGACTAAATAAGCTTAAGGGAACAGACATAAGAATAAACTAAGCACTAAAAGCACTAAACTAGCATATGCATACTAAGGGCTGCTGAAAAAAAGGTAAAAATGACTAAATGGCTACTTTGAGGGGCCTAATAAGCTATTAAGAAAAATTCCTAAAAATAAAATAAAAATACTAGCAAGTAGATAAGTAACAAAATAAGCTTCAAACCAAATGTTAGAGCAATTGGACTAATATTAAAGAAATTAAAAATCAAAAACTTTTGGATGCTGGGCTAAATTTTTGACAGCAAAAATGGGTAAAAAGAATGGGTAAAAATGGGTTAAAATGGAAATTTTGACTAGAAAGCTACTAACACCAGACTTGGAATAAATGTACTAACCTATTAGGAACTAATAGTAAGCATAAACAACAACTCTACATGGCCTAATCCAATTCTACCCTATCTACTTCTAAAAAGCAGTTAAATATAAAATCTTTTGGAAAATAAGCTAAAATACTTTAAAAACTTTTGGAAAGTAAATAAATTTGATTGAAAACTACTAAATACTATAAACTAGAGCTGATTAAAGTTGAAAGAGTGGTAAAAACTAATTTTTGCGCTAAAAACTAAGTTATGCCAAACACCCTCTTATGGGTACCTGTTGGGTTTTTTGAACTAAAGAAAGACGGAACAAGCTTTGAAGTACAATAGACTACTTGAAAATGATAAACAACTGTCCGAATGATCTGAATAAAACTTGAAAAACACTCTTGAAGCAACAACAATACTTGGAAATTTAAGTGACAAGGAAAATAAACTTAGATTGCTTTTATAAAACAGTAACTTAAAAACTGAAATTACAAATTTAATTGAAAATTACAATTGAAAAACTTAAGAAAGCATTAAAGTTGGTCAAAACTCTTCTAACAACATGAAGAATTGGAAAAAGTAACTGTGAGACAATGTTTCTTTTTATACTAGTGTGCTGCTAGGGTTTCAAGTCTTGTGTCTCTTGTCTTGTAGCTTCTGTGTTTCTTTAGTGAGAGAGTGGTGAGCATCTATCAATCCTTGTGCTTTCTTGAGCTTTTCTCAACCATAGGATTCAACTTGCTCCCAAAGCCTTGATTTTGAGCCGTTTGATGAAATTTGTGCAAAGGATTGATGACATGGCAGTGGGAAAGGAGAAACACAAGCATGTGATCTTCTTGTCTTGATCTGGGAGTGAGCTGGAGATGGAAAGGGACAGGGGTTTGTTCTGTTTTGGTTTTGGCGGGTAATGGGGGAGAAGTACAGTAGGTTTAAAGGGCTCGGGTTATTAATTAGTGTTGGGTTATGGGTTAAGTAGTACTAGTAATAGATTGGAATTGGGTTGTGGGTTTACAGTTGGCTAATGGTGGGAATGGGCTGAGGTGATAAGGGTGTGGTTATGGGCTGAGATTTGTTGTATCCGGGTTATAGGATATAGTTTAGTGGTATTAAGTTTTTATAAGAACTGTTTTTTTTTTTTATTTTTTTTATTTTTTTTTATTTTTTTTTTATAATAATAATAATGCTTATAGTAATAAAAGGTAAATAAAAAGTTTTCAACAAACTACTAAATAGGTTTTGACAAAAAAAATGTTTTTGGTGATTTTATTTGGGAAATGGTTTTTGATTTTTAAAAATGATTTGACAATTAAATTTTTGGGGTAGAAGGGTATTTTGGTAATTTTGGGTGTCGGGTTGAGGTTATTTTGGTCATTTTGGGTTAAGGTTAAAGGTAAGAAGGTAATTATGGGTTTAGGTTTGGTTTTCCAAGCTCACCCCCATGTCACATCCCGTGATTGACTTCGACTCTTCAACTCTTCAATAAATGCTCCATATTGTGTCGAATAGATCCGGTATTGCTCCATATTGCTTCGGTTTCCCATCCATGCTCCGTTTTGCTCACTTTTGCCTTGTTTTCAATCCTTTTGTACCTGAAATACACAAAAACACATTCCAAGGATATTTGTAACATTATATGGTCTTTTCGGGTGTTTTTGGTCGTTTTTGTCCGTTAAATGAGGTAAAAGATATGTGTAAATAGGCACATATCACTGCATTAAAATGGTTAGTAATAAATGACCGGTACTTACAGGTTCGGAATTAGAGATTGTCGACAGCATAGTGTGAAGACTCCTTCTAACCCTTACCAAGGCCGTTCATAATCGGATACCCCCGAGAAGACTTACACAGACATACAAAAGTACACCTACTATTAGGTGAGTCGCTGGAGATCACCCCACGACTGTAGACCGTTTGAAACCACCATAAACACTAAGCGTAATCCACGAGGAATTACCGAAGTGACCTACTATCAGGGCTGTTTGATGTTGACCCTGGCAGGATTTCCGTTCAATCATCTAAGAAATACATAAGTAAATCCCTCATAAACGTTCTAGGCAGATTGCTAAGATCTGCGTAGGACTCGATAATTTACACTTAGTGTCCAATGATGTAAGACAGTAGTGTAGAAGTATTATGTGTTCCTAAGAGATCTTTGATGTATCTCGTGGCTCTAGACTCAATTAGTGCACATTTTGGTCATCGGAGGTGTGGAGAAGAGTACCTCCTTTTCAATATCAACACACTCGTAGTGAATGTTCAATAGATTATGCAGGGTTCTCCGTGAGAATGAAACAAGTATCTTTTGATAGAAACTTGAGTGGCTGAGAAGGTTTAGGTGCATTGCGTCACTGGGTCCATGACGTCTTTATCTTCAATACCGGTGTTGCCTTAGCAACGACCAGTAGCATATGAATTGAACCAGGTGTCTGCCCTAAGGTTCAACATATGGAGGGCTATTTCTTTTCACCCTTTTCTTTACTTTTCTTTTTAATTCTTCAACCCCTTCTTTCCCCTTTCATTATTTTCTCCTTTTTTTCATATCATACCTAAGGACTTNGTAGCATATGAATTGAACCAGGTGTCTGCCCTAAGGTTCAACATATGGAGGGCTATTTCTTTTCACCCTTTTCTTTACTTTTCTTTTTAATTCTTCAACCCCTTCTTTCCCCTTTCATTATTTTCTCCTTTTTTTCATATCATACCTAAGGACTTCTAGTTTCTAACTATTGGTGGTGTCCTTGGGTAGATCCCTCCGGCTCTGGCGGATCATAGGACGGTTATTCCTAAACTTAGTCACCTTATAACTCCATGACTATCCTATTGTTGCCATTAACCAAATGTTTGAAACTTTCTCAAAGTGTTTGTTAATATGAAACACGTTTTGATGACACTTTGAGAGTTTTGATGTTTTTTGAAGGACTCCCCCTTCACATATGCTCGTGAGTGTTTTCAGAAATTTGCACATGCGGGAGGAGTTGGAACTTTTGAATTGATCCATTCTTATTGGACATATATCCGAGGGACACGTTTACGTTGCTTAGTTAAAGGGATCCATTATCAGCTTTTAGGTGATAACTAGCTCTAATAACTAACTTGAAGTTGTTAACATTCCTAAAAGGAAGTTAGACCCGTCAAAGTAAACATCTAATAAGAGCTTCTCGAAACGGTACTTTCTACTTGGATAAATCCTTTCGAATACTAACTTTGTTGTTTCGTCAATTCACGGGTTAAATCTGAGTCGAGCTCGCATGAGATACTGCTTTTAGCATTAATCCAACATATTTTAATCACATTTCCATTTTCTCCCCCTCAAAAATAGCATATCAAATGTTGTTTTTGTTAAACTTTTTGATTAAAATATGCTTTTTGAGTCTTATGGGGAGAATTCAACAAGAACTTTTAGAATTTGAGAACGATGTTTTTTGGTCAAGTACTCCCCCTCAACAAGTGATTGCCCATTGAGGTGAAATACTTGTCTTTTGAGCAGAATTGAGAAAAATACTGAAATTTTTGATTAATTCTACTCAAAAGTAAGAAGCTTTCGCTCCTTATGTGAGGATTGTGGCACTGATGCGTACCACAGGGTCCTTTAAATACAAAGTGCGGGTTGTGCACTGTTATGTGTGCACAAGCCGTAGTAATCACAAATCAATCAATATATAATGAAAATATTGAAATGTTAATACTAGAAGCTAAGTGTTGGGAATTCTACTGATGGTTACTGCTGAAGGAATCTGCTGAAGACACAGATTCTGCTGAAGATGTGATACTGCTGAAGACATAGTTTCAGCATATTTAGTTTCTGCGGATATAGTTAAACCGCGTATTATGTAATGTAGTTAGGATATGCATGAGTAATATTAGAAAAAGATAATGCATATCATTTAAAGTTTATAGAATATACGTTTCTTGTGAAACGGTTTAGGTTAGGGGTTCCTTGTCTATAAAAGGAACACAAGTTTATGTTCTATGTGACACGAGTTTACAAGTTATTAATATATAAGAAATCCATAGAGGATTAAACGTTCTTAGTATTCATTGTTTCTGTTTGTATTTATTTTCCGCATTAGAATACAAGCTTTGGAGATTCTCTATTAGAGACTAATCGGATACCCCCGAGAGGACTTACACAGACATACAAAAGTACACCCACGATTAGGTGAGTCGCTGGAGATAACCCCACGACTGTAGACCGTTTGAAACCACCATAAACACTAAGCGTAATCCACGAGGAATTACCGAAGTGACCTACTGTCAGGGCTGTTTGATGTTGACCCTGGCAGGATTTCCGTTCAATCATCTGAGAAATACGTAAGTAAATCCCTCATAAACGTTCTAGGCAGATTGCTAAGATCTGCGTAGGACTCGATAATTTACACTTAGTGTCCAATGATGTAAAACACTAGTGTAGAAGTATTATGTGTTCCTAAGAGATCTTTGATGTATCTCGTGGCTCTAGACTCAATTAGTGCACATTTTGGTCGTCGGAGGTGTGGAGCAGAGTACCTCCTTTTCAATATCAACACACTCGTAGTGAATGTTCAATAGATTATGCAGGGTTCTCCGTGAGAATGAAACAAGTATCTTTTGAGAGAAACTTGAGTGGCTGAGAAGGTTTAGGTGCATTGCGTCACTGGGTCCATGACGTCTTTATCTTCAATACCGGTGTTGCCTTAGCAATGACCAGTAGCATATGAATTGAACCCGGTGTCTGCCCTAAGGTTGAACATATGGAGGGCTATTTCTTTTCACCATTTTCTTTACTTTTCTTTTTAATTCTTCAACCCCTTCTTTCCCCTTTCATTATTTTCTCCTTTTTTTCATATCATACCTAAGGACTTCTAGTTTATAACTATTGGTGGTGTCCTTGGGTAGATCCCTCCGGGCGGATCATAGGATGGTTATTCCTAACCTTAGTCACCTTATAACTCCATGACTATCCTATTGTTGCCATTAACCAAATGTTTGAAACTTTCTCAAAGTGTTTGTTAATATGAAACACGTTTTGATAACACTTTGAGAGTTTTGATGTTTTTTGAAGGACTCCCCCTTCACATATGCTCGTGAGTGTTTTCAGAAATTTGCACATGCGGGAGGAGTTGGCACTTTTGAACTAATCCATTCTTATTGGACATATATCCGAGAGACACGTTTACGTTGCTTAGTTAAAGGGATCCATTATCAGCTTTTAGGTGATAACTAGCCCTAATAACTAACTTAAAGTTGTTAACATTCCTAAAAGGAAGTTAGACCCGTCAAAGTAAACATCTAATAAGAGCTTCTCAAAATGGTACTTTCTACTTGGATAAATCCTTTCGAATACTAACTTTGTTGTTTCGTCAATTCACGGGTTAAATTTGAGTCGAGCTCGCATGAGATACTGCTTTTAGCATTAATCCAACATATTTTAATCACATTTCCATTTTCTCCCCCTCAAAAATAGCATATCAAATGTTGTTTTTGTTAAACTTTTTGATTAAAATATGCTTTTTGAGTCTTATGGGGAGAATTCAACAAGAACTTTTAGAATTTGAGAACGATGTTTTTTGGTCAAGTACTCCCCCTCAACAAGTGATTGCCCATTGAGGTGAAATACTTGTCTTTTGAGCAGAATTGAGAAAAATACTGAAATTTTTGATTAATTCTACTCAAAAGTAAGAAGCTTTCGCTCCTTATGTGAGGATTGTGGCACTGATGCGTACAACAGGGTCCTTTAAATACAAAGTGCGGGTTGTGCACTGTTATGTGTGCACAAGCCGTAGTAATCACAAATCAATCAATATATAATGAAAATATTGAAATGTTAATGCTAGAAGCTAAGTGTCACCAGCAGGCATGGCTTCAAAGTCTGTGAATCGAGGATCAGGTCGTCTGAATGTCAAGACCGGAAATGATGGTCGAAGGCCGATGTAGCATTCCAATCTCCTAATCTGCTCACGACGATACAATCTTTCTTCCACCGTATGAACAAAGTTGCGTATCATCCTCCTTGCATTAGCTTTCCACCTAGTGTTTCCCTTTTGCTTAACCGCTTCTTATCATCCAGTAGTCTTTCAACTAACTCATCACGAACTCGTTTTAGCGTGTCATCACAGAATTTCTGAATCTCATCAAACCTCATGTAGCAGAGCTTGTTCTTCTTGTTGAGGTAGGTGATTCCAAATGATGGTTGCTGTATGAGCGTGTACTGTCACGATTCTTGAATTCCAGGAAATGTGAGTTGTGGTTTGGTTAGGTTGAGCTTGTTCTAATAACTTTCAACACCCAGCTGAAGATCTTCCACTCTTTCTTGAACTATTCGTCGTCTGATGTATAGAAGTAGAGATGCAATGAAGTTGTACTGACTTGACTTATGGAAACGCAGCATCTTTCCTTGAACCTTTTCCAAATACATGTCTTCAATGTCATTGAGGTTGAGGTCAGGGAAGTCTGCTTCACAAAACTTGTACTCCTTTTCATCTTGCCTCTTGACGACAATTTCTTTCATGAAAGTGTAGTTGAATCTCCGTGACTCTATGATCTCCATGATTGCCACAATTTGAGAGTTGTGCTTCACGTTTTCACTTGATGTCAGATGCAATCTGTGAGTGTAGCCAAGTTTACGTTGATCTCGCCAGTGTTGAATTCCAAGAAGAGCTTCTCTGTTGTAGGCAACAACGGAGTCGCTGAAGATCGGTGCTGTTTCTTCGATGGATGGCAATTCATATCAGGCAGCAGGGACTGAGATCGTCAGTGAAGAAGCATATCTTTCTTTAGAGGTCTCATGGGCATGTTGAAGGTACTTGAGATCGTTGTTGAAGAAGAATCGGTAGGGAATCTTAGGTTTTTCTAGAAATCCTTGATGAGGTAGTGGCTTTGTCCAATCCGTGAAGTAGGGATCGTTGTGTTTTGGAGTGTGCATCGTAGTTGGCTTTAGGATTCAGCCAATCGAACGAACTAGATAAGGCACAAGCAATGTTCTCCATGTGATACTGGAGTTCAACATTGTTTCCTGATCGCTTCTTTAGAAAGTCCATGGCTTCATGGTTGATCCTTCGTAATTCAGCCTTAGTCATTGTCTCTACTTGAAGACCCGTCATGATACTTTGAGCGTATTGCAAAGTGTTTCCCGGTAGTGGTTCTTCGGCTTCAAGTGGAGGTTGTAACTTGATCATCTCTGTAAACCAATCAGTTTTCGGAGCTTCATCTACATCTAAACATGAGAATGGTTTTGATCTCTTCTTCTTCTTCTTTGATTTTGTAGACTTTCCTTTCTCCTTAGTGTTTGAGGTTGATGATGGCCCAGCTTGTGATTCAGGAATGGATGTTTCGGGTTCTTCCTGATCATCTGGTTGAAGCATGAATGGTTCTTCTGCATGTGTTGGACCGGATCCTAAGGCTGGTACTTGCTGATGTGTGGCTGGAGATTTTGAATGCTTGGCTGGTGGGTTCAGTGAAGATGATGGTTCTTTGGTAGTCCTTGATTTCTTGCGTTTGGAATCGGAATCAGGATCATCATCTTTTCTTGATCGTTTGTGTTTTCCAGCCGCTTCTTTGCATGATTCTTTGGAGGCAATAACTTTCAATGCCTCAAGCATTGTTGATTCTTCAGGAGTCATTTCCTTTTTATCTTGAAGTTTAGCAGCTAACAAGGCTTGTAGTTGCTCTGTCGTGAGATCAGTGCGTGCGGTTGGAGCCCTGTCAGTTCAAAGATAGAAAGGTACAACATTCGTTCAATGTTGTGCTTGATCCTGGTATTCAATTATGTTTGAATCGGCTTGAGGAGATCTGACACAACAGGTGTGGTGAGAGCAACAATGTTGTCGTTGAGAAATTCTTCAGTGTATGTTCTAAGCATAGTGTTCATGTCAGCTTGCATGAACCTATCAACCAGTGCTGTTGAA
Source organism: Artemisia annua (assembly GCA_014162995.1). Classification (NCBI taxonomy): domain Eukaryota; kingdom Viridiplantae; phylum Streptophyta; class Magnoliopsida; order Asterales; family Asteraceae; genus Artemisia; species Artemisia annua. Next base: position 21,438 of record LBNU01012112.1, read on the forward strand.
TCTTGAAGATCCTTGACTTGTTGTGTCAATGTTGTGACCTGTTTTGTCAGCTTCTGAACTTGTCCTTGAAGATCGCCATCCTGTGGTTGTTTGTCTTTCTTCTTTCGTGCCAGTGCAATAGCTTGCTTGAGTCTTTGTGATGCTGTGGTGACAGATGAGCTAGCCTTTTTCTTGATCGATTTGTGCTTTGATGTTGTTTTCGATGGTGGTGGAGATGAATGGTGTGATAATGATGGTGAAGATGATTCCTTGTCAGATCCAGACGGAGGAGGAGTAGGATCCTTTGGAGGAGAACCCATGGGAACTGGAGGATCCTTTAGAGGTGACTGTTGATGAAGTGAGTGTTGAGGTGAGTTAATGAATTCGTCGGTGTCAAAGAATTGCTCTTCTTCTTGTTCATTGGTCTTTTGATCTTTAGGTTGTTCTTCCTGAGGCAATCTTTCTGTCTCCTCACTAGCTTTCATCTTCAGTTCCTCCTCTATTTGCATCTAAGCAATGAACTCTGGTGTGATGAACTCAGAAGTCTCTAGTTGCTTTTGTAAATCATCAGCTGTTTCCTCGGTAGCTTCCTTCATGATGACGTTTCCTTCCGCATCTTTTTCTTCTTCTTCGGTGTTAAGTGGAATTTCTTGAACCAAAGTTGAAAGAGTAATCAAGGTGCTACTTGAGCCACCCTCTTGTTCAGGTTGATTGAGCGGTTGTGGATGAGGTTGGGGATGAAGGAGATTGAGGAGTGCAGCTTCTTTGAGTTCCTTTTGAAGTTGCTTCTCTTCCGCTCTTGTGTCGACAATGATGCTTTTCAACTTGCGTTTATCGACCAAGGGTTCAGCAGCTGGTTCATCTTCTTCTTCATCATTTGCATCACCACTAGGTTCATTGATGCTTATCCCTTTACCTTTCCTTTCTCCTTGATGTAGAGTTCCCATGCTAATCTTCTTTGCCTTTTCGAGCTCGGGGAACTCCTCTTCGTCTAACCTTACCCTTCGTTCAAAATCTTCTTCATCATCTGATTCGGTTTTAAATTCTGATTCACTTTCGGAAGGTGATGGTGTTGGTTCATCTTGGATGGTTTGTTTTGGAGTGATCTTTCTACGAGGTCTCGTAGAAGGTTTTGGTGAAGACTTGGTTTTTGGTGAAGTTGTAGTGCTGCTGGTGCTTCCAGTCTTGCCACCTCTTTTGCTCCGTGTTTCCCTCTTAACAATGGATTCGTCTTCATCACCAGTGTATTCTAGTCTCCCTGATTGATGAGCTTTGTCGTAGATTTTGTAGTTCTGTGTCTTTCGAATGTTCTCATCAAGGAAGTAGTCTAGAATCCTCATTCCCTTAGTTCTTGTTGTGAATTTGATGGCTTTGACAAAAGCAATCTTAAAATCTTTGTTGTAGATGTCTTTTGGTTCAGTACGATCATGCATTCTCTTGAGGTAGTCTGGTGTCTTGCCGCAGAAGTGCTCAATAAGCATCTTTGTGAATCTAACGAACGGTATCACATTCCTTTCACGGTCTGTTTGGATGTGATGGATCAAGTCGCTCATTATTGAACTGGCAAAGTTGATTGGTTGCATGCTCATCATTCCCCAAAATACTTGCAGATGCTCTAGTCCCCCACTTTTTCTGCCTGAAATAGATCTCACAATTAACATGTAGAAGGTTCACCATGGTTGTGGTAGATATTTGACGTTGAATCTTGACAGTCTGATGAGTGGCAGTTCATCTTGAACATCGTATCCTAGATCAATGAGATAATCCAGGATTTCAAGTTTAGTTAACATGGGACGGAATTATTTTGGTGTAGGGAGCATAAGAATAGTTCGTAGGACATCATGATCCACGGTGTAGACTTGACGATCCAATGTGACATTGAAGGATTCATCATCCAAGTTGGCTTGAGCTGTGTACCAGAACTGATGAATGTAGAAGATTGGGACTGATGTGGATTTGGTGAGCATAGACTTGCAGGGATGAGCCAGAAGAATGTCTTTAACAATCTTGCACGAGTCTTCTGGAATTCGAAGTTTGTTGAAGTCAATTCGTGGATTGTTGATGAGACGAAAAGTGTTACGCTTTTAGGGGGTCATTTAAGCCCTAATTCCTATAAATGTGATCAGATATTGCCCTAAATCGTTCCTTTTGTCATTTTAGGTACTTTTGAGAGGAATTCTGAAAAACATGCATATTCGGACGTTTTTGGAGCATAAAAGTGAAGAAAACAACAAAGTCTCAAAAGATGAAGATTTACAACCTGACGGCGTCAGAAGTCACAAGGTGACGCCGTCAGCAAGTTTTGACAAAAGAGTGGAATCCAATTATCAAATGACGGGCCAGAGAAAATTTGGGATTTAACACCTGAC
>LBNU01012112.1:34640-70826 GCA_014162995.1 Artemisia annua
TTTTAATCTCATGTTTGTAATCTAGACATATTTTACATTATAGATTAATTTCAACATTACTCTCAAGTCTAGACATTTTATCTTCTAACAAAATTTCCTTTTCAAAATTATTCACAAAAGATTTTGAAGACTCATTGTTGAAGATGGTTTTTAGGTTTGTGTTACCTAAAAGTTTAGACTCATTTTCTAATTTAGAAAATTCTAATAGAAATGTGTCAAAGCAAAAATGTTTGGTTTCAACATGTACCTTGCTAGTTGTTTCAATAAATTGAGAATCACTAATCGGATGATCATCTTCGCCTACATCCGTGTCACTCCATTATTCACAAGCAAGTTCTCTTTGACATGCGTACTCATCTTCACTTGTACCTTCATTGAAAACATTTAAACTAGTAGTACATGTATTCACTTCTATTAAGTGTCTATCTATTAGTTTTTCTAGAACTTCTAACTCATATGTAAGATCAAATTGATCATCTTTGACTTGACATATTTCTTGATGATAGTTTAACAAATTTTTCCAAATATCATTGGCCGTTTGACAAACTAACACTCTTTCGTATTCGACTCTTGTTAAAGCTTTATAAATCATTATTTTAGCTTTAATGTTTTTATCAAGTTTGGAGGAATCATTTTGATTTTCAAAACTCGTGTTCGTTGGTTTGAAATCATCAATAGAAATAATATGCCAAAGATTTTGATCAATTGATCTCACATAGTTTTCAAATTTACTTTTCCATTCAAGAAAGTTTTCTTTTTCAAATAGCGGTGGTTTTTGCCCTTCTTTGAGATTTTCAAAATCCATGGATCGATCCAAGTTTTAAAATACAATACATTTTAAAAAACTTGAGTAACGTAGCTCTTGATGCCAATTGTGGAAAACTAGAAGGGGGGTTGAATAGTTTACCGCTTTTTGTTTTACTTATCTTTTAAAAACTTTCGTATAATCAAAGATTTAATCTAAGATATACTTATCAAACATTCAAAGATATATGCAAGATGTTATCAACGATATGATAATGAGTAGCAAGTGAGAATAAGTAAAGAAACGATCAAACCATGACACGAGTATTTATCGTGGTTCGGCTACAAGGAACTCTATTTTCCTTGCCCTACGTCCACGCCCCGAGTATCCAACTCGAGAGTTCAAAGCACTAGTCAACAAACTCCTTTCTCGGTGGAGAAACCTTTACAATCGTCGCTTACACGTTTTTCCGGTACAAAGCTAAATACCGAGTTCTAGTTCAAGGTAGAACCAACCTATCGTCGCCTAATTCCTTTTACCGACACTAAGCTAGATGTCGAGTTCTTTACACGGGTACAACCACTCCCATCGTCGCTTACACAATATTACCGACACTAAGCTAGATGTCGAGTTCTTTACCAAGGGTACAACCACTCCCTACACACTATGTATTTTGAGGCCTAAAATACTAACCGATCACTTCTACACATGATACAAATAACGTATAAACTATCGGAGTCTATACACAACAAAGATAACAAGTCTTGCAACTTATGAGTTGAAACTTGTAACTTCTCGGATGAACTTGTGAACTTCTTAGCTACATAAGAGAATCACACAAGTCAAATGTTACTGAGTTAGATGAGAGGAAATATGAATAATATGTCCTAAAGTGATGAGAAATTTCTTGCAAGTTGTTTGGTATTTATACACAAACAAGTGTCAGCTCTGGCGGAAACGGCGGCACCCTCACAAGGGTTCCGCCCGTGTATCCCCAGGGTTCCGCCAGAACTGACACACCCAAACTTGCACACAAAGTAAATTTCTCCAAGACAAACAAGGTCACATCAATCTATATCATGCATTGACTCAATGAGGAATACTTCCAAAGATGTGTAAGAACCAAAGATGGTCAAACACATAAACTTTCTATAAGTGCACATTGATGAGATGTGACACTTTCTTTTTAAGGAAGTAAAGACTATGTTATGACACACAAGGTCACATCAACTTATGCATTGACTCAATGTGGAATACTTCCAAAAGTGTGTAAGAACCTAAGATGGTCAAACACATAAACTTTCTATTAATGTGATGTGACACTTTCTTTTTAAAGAAATAAAAACTATGTTTTGTTTAAAAAGAAATGTGAAGTCTAGTTTATACAAGACTTAAAACTAAAGTGATGAATTACTTATAAGCTAATGTTTGTACTTTGTCATTAACAAAACTTAGCAAAGATCGTAAAATATAAATAACGTTTTTAGGCGATATTTGTATTAACAGTTTACGCAAGCATGATACCAAGTAAGCCTTCTATAAACACCATTTATACGTGTTTAGGGTTAGGTAAAGATCTTGCTAGTCTGGGTTTTCTGGTATCATGAGCATGTTATATGTTTTATTCCAATGTGCATGTTTTATTGGCCATGCATGTAACACCAGAACCCTACAGTGGTGTCAGAGCCAACCTAATTATTTATAACCAAATTCTGTTTCTTAGTAATTGCTATTATTGTTTTAAAATATGGTTATGTAAGTGCTTTGATCAATTTATGGTTTTTAGGGTTTATGCGATTTGAATGACAACTAGAGTTTAATTACCTTTGTAATTAATTATGGTTTGTGTTGTTTTTTCAAGATCGAAATACTTGGGTCTTATGACATTTGAGGGTGTCGATCTACGGTTGGGCTTATACCATAATTTTTTTCGGGATAAAACACACAAACTCCTAATTAATGTCGTCAAGATTAGAGGAACTGAGTTCTTGTGATCAAATTAGGTTAGGAGGTTTAGAATACATAAAGATTGAATCTTTAGGGTTTCTTAAACCGTAAAGTTGTCAGCTTCTTGAGGATACAAGGGTATCCGGAACTGAAACGTGAGGAAAACCTACTTCGGGCAAATCGCAATGAGGAAACCTTAATTCATTAAAAAAACATAATTCTTATTTGACAGTTTTTGTTTTACCATTAATTATTTTATTTTTTATGTATATGTTTTATACAGCGTATACTTTGTTAAAATATGCTAAAACTATATTTGGAAACTTGAAATTACTAAATCAAATCATGTTATAAGCAATACAACTTTAAAAGTAAATAAGACGGTATAGGGTTTACCCAAACCCTTAGAGGGTCGTTTTTCACTATCCTAGTTGGGATCAAGAAAAATGACGGGCATGAATCCTGGTGACCAAGCAGGTGTTTTCCATAAACTGAAGAAAGATTCAGTTTTACTCAATCCAGAGTCCGGGACTTTGAATTATGGAAACTAGAATTTTGTGTATAAATCCATAAACGAATTTAGGAAAACTAAATTTTTATTAAAAAGTCATAATAATTTTTTCTAAAACCATAAAGATTTAAGATCATTTGAGGACCAAACTTATTTTACATACAAAGGGATTAATCTCCGCTATCCATCTTTATTTGATCTAATAGATGAGATTAGTCCCAACAATTTAAAAAAATCACTTTCATCTTCTTTTTTTTCAAATATTAATATCATTTAAATCATTAATCATTAATCGAAAAAAATATACCGTTATGACGAGCATTTAATTATCTTTCTAAAAATAGGCACATCGATATACTTTCGACAAAATTATTTTTTTAGTGTTTTTCATGTTTTTTTTTTTACATTTTTCTCGTTATTGAAATTTGCATGAAAAAATCATATCTGATTTAACATTAATATCACATGTGATATTATATATCATATGTGATTTAACACTAATATCACATGTGATTTTTCATGCAAAATTCAATAATTAGAAGAAAAAAACGTAAAAAACAAGAAAAAACGTGTACAAAATGATTTTTTTTTTGGTCGAAAATATATCAAAGTGTCCATCTAAAGAAAGATAATTAAATGTTCGTCGCGATGGTGTAATTATTTTCGCTTAATGATTAACTGTTTAAGAGATATTAAAATTATAAAAAAAAAATATGTGAAATATTAAAATGCTTTTAATCTCAACCATTTATTTCATTTTAAATGGATGGTAGGGATGAGTCATTTGATATGTAAGATAAGTTTTGTATGTAAAATAACTCTACTCAACCATAAATGAGGTGACTTAGGGTTTCTTGTTACCTAAGTCACATACTTTTAAAATTTTAAACTGTAAAACCCTAATTAGGGTTTTGTAAATTTTAAATGATAAAATTTTCTTAAACTGACAATAAATAGCAATAAAGTAAGAGCCAAGAATGACGGGTTATAGTAGAGTGCAACAGCACAAGTGAAACTCGTGGTTTTGCATATACTATCAGGATGGGGTATATGAGCAGTGCATGTGCACATGCAATATGTCCTGGCAAACCATAGCTTAAGTATTTTTACTTATTTTCCTGCTTATAATCATGCATGACACGATTCTAAGCCATAGACCAAAATATAAACTGTGTGGTTGTGTTGTACCGGTAAAGTTTATAATTATTTCAATAATTGGGTTTAAGGGAGGCATGTGTGCCAGTATCTATTCCATAGTGTAATTAATTTAGTTTATATAGGTTAGACTTAATTAAATATAAACCAAGAAAGACAAGACGATATAACGACTGGCGAACATAGATAGAGCGGAGAACTAGTAGGAGCACGGAGGAATGCACGACCTCTAGAAGGAAGGAGCATATGACAGGATATGTTGAGAAGATGTGGAGTCCGAAGACGCCTTCTTGCCTTGTGTCATGCTGACCCTTAAGATAGACCAAAGTTGATTCCGAAGTGGCTATTGGATTAATAGTAGATAATGGCTTGGATGTGTCAAAGTGTTTTATTATTGTCCATGTGCATGTTAATGGGTAGATAATATATCAAATAGTGTTATCTAGGGAAATAATAAAACCAGGCATCTCTGCTTAAGTAGTGAGAAAGCGGTGTACTTAAGCACCAAGTCTCTGACATCGAGGTTGCGTAATAAAATAGTAAGGTCTATGAATTAGTCTAAACCTAACTAAAAAGGACTTGGGACGGGTAACTTGAGTTTAGACAAATAGTTGTATGAATTTATGCATAGTTCATACGTAAAATGAGTTTTTTTATTTTTATTTTTTTATTTTAATTTGGAGAAACCGTTTTAATACCGGATAATAATAAAAAAAGAAGAGACTTGTGACTGATGCGTTTGGAAAAGTCTTAGTCTTATGGTATTCTTAGACTAACACGCCATCCATGTCTATTCTCTTAGCTCTGACCCTGCAGATAGTTGATGCCCTAGCTATGGGTACATGGATGACATATGTGGGCATAGGCCATCTGTTATGAGATTTTGGTCAGAGTCTGGCTAGATTAGCCCAGGTCCACTTCTAAGCCCGTAATTAAATTCCAAAGGAGGTGTGGCCGGCCCATCGGGTCTCATACTCTCATAGTAGTTTTACCTGTGTCTATTTCTTTAACTTACCAAGACGTATTTCTTTTTAGTAGTGGTCAGTCAATTTTTTGGGTCTCAAACTTTTTTATTTGCATACAATGATTCTCTTACAGATTGACGACAACTTAATAAATATCTAATTTGATCTTGATGCGTACCAATTAAATTAAACTTGTTACGTACAAATTATCTCCCAACTATTTCTATCTAGTAAGTAGTATCTGTAAACAAATATGCTTACATGTCTTCTCGTGTACAAATTCATCATGTAAATTGTATTGTTATGAAGGAGGGTGAAACACTGCAAGACACGCAAAAATAAAGTTGAAGCGCGTAATTAGACGATATAAACCTAGAGATGACAACTATGCATTCATATAACCGCTCATATCTGTGTACATGCCATCTGGTTAATGATAAAGCTAAAATCTTAGCTTGCATTACCGGGATGAGTAGTTGTGTGCATTCGTCATTAGGTACTTGGATCATATATTATTCTAGAGACTAAAGATTTAAGGTAGATATACCATGTATGTGGATCTTTAAGTGTGACACGAGATTACCTTTTTCTCGATCAATTATTGGCTCGTTGAAGTAGTACGCAAGTGCATTCGTCATATACATTTGTATTAGTTTTACAAGAATAACACGCATATCTTATATTTGTCATCCATGGTATCGTTGCTAATCAAAACTCATCACCTTCTTTGGTCATCCATGTTAGCCAGTTGTCACGAGATTGCGTCTACTTTAAGCTCTCTACTTTTCTTGACCGATTTGGCAAAATCGTACAAAACAACCCCCTCCTAAACTCCCGTGTTTAGTGACAAATATAACCCAAATGGCCGAATAACACAGTTTCTTGTTCTGCAAGTATGGGTGTGATTTTTGTCCATTGAGTTAACAAGAAAGTTTACATACGACTTTGAAGTGATAAGCACATTATTACACATGTGGTTTATGTAACAATGCAAAATTGGTATTATGTTCATCAGCAAAAGAAGCCTTATATATAGATATGTCAATGTTAACCTCAATGCTACACCTTCCCTTACTTGTTATACTAAATCAAACCTTAGTTCAAGCTAGCTAAGAACATTCTTATCTCCATATATTTGTTGATAAGTATACATTCAAAAGTTATATGATGACCAAAATTATTAAAAAGGTCTAGAAAAGGTGTGGGAAGTTATAATAAAGTTATAGGGTGATGTCTACTAAAATCTCCCTTTTGTGATTTTGAGATGTACCAATCTTTAGCTACGTACATGTGTGAAAATGCAATAACTTCTTATTTTTTGAATGTGTGGAAATGCATTTTAAAACTTATGAACTCAAATAACATTAGATTGTAGCAATAGATTTATAATCTAAACTTGCATTTCGTAACCACAATGAGAATGTAAATCTTGAACGTGATTATATGCTCTAGGTTCAACTGTTCAACTTGGCCGGGTGCAATTGAGGGGAAGATACGTACGTGTGAGTATATGCATGTGGAGTTTATAGGTATAGAATCGATCGATACAAATGATCTCGGAACAATATCTCTCTTCTTGTAATCTCTTTATTGAATCATCCTTATGTATGCCCACAAAATACAAGAGATTTGGTATCAGTATTTGTTACTCCGTAATTCGTATCTGTATAGCTCAAAAATTTATCTACTGGTAATTGAATTATAGCTATAAAAATAAACCAACCAATGATATGATATGATGTAGTTACTGTCAAATGTTTGGTTACATAATATTGTTCAAACTTGAAAGAGAGGAACACATAATGTTACATTTAGGACCAAATTAAGATGAAGCGGATAACTAAGTAGCTTATATAACAAATTATCAAAAGACTAAGTTGTCCAACTTCATATCAGAACAATGCCCATAGCACCTTAACATATAAGAACGATGAAAAACTTATACAAGAGAAGGACAAATATGTTGCAAGTACAGGTGCAAGTGTATCCTGGAAAGACATCAACTTGAATGCGGAGAAGGGGAGATAGCGCTCGAAAAAAAAATTAAAAAATAAATAAAAATACGAGAAGCTCGAGCTTTTTTAATTTGTAACAATCACGTAACTTTCACATTGCTTTTGGTCTTTCTGACACCTTTGTTCATGTGAATTTACTGCTGAATATCATATTGAAAGAAATTTTTTTCTATTCATACAAAGATAGAAAGGAAAAAAGAGAAAGACAAAGACATCGACTCATGAATGTAACTTATTTAAATTTGATGAATTTAAAATTTTTAATTGGAGTAAAAACACACAAATAAATCCCAATAGAAGATAAGGAAGAACTAGCTAATAGCACGAGGAGAAGAATCTTACTGGGGGAATTTGTAATCTTCCCATCTTTTAATATAATTGTTTTCATGTGTAATTGAATGATCTATAGATAAATAAAAAGATACTGTTACTTTTTTCGTCTCACAAAAAATGTTCACCTTACCATTTATATTTGATAAAATAGTGTCTAGTTTTTATAGAAGTATAGAATACTTACGACTGTTTTCCCTATTTTGTATTCTATTTCAAAATTTGCATTAATCACTTATTTCAAATTTTTTGATAAGTGTAATGGTAAAAATAACTTTGTATTGATCAAAATTTGCATTAATTACACATATCATAATTTGTTTGTGGACATTCTTTTCGGGACGGATGAGTGATCGAGTACATTATATATTTTTGGTTCGTGGACATTCTTTTTGGGGACGGAGGAGGGAGTACATTATAGATGTATATCTTAGGAGGTTACGAGGTAAATGTAGTTTTGGTTTTTGTTTTGTTCTCTACTGCCTTAGAGACCCGGTTTGTTTTCTCGGTCCTCTTTGTTTCGAGTTAAGTTTTAACCCTAAGTGTGTTGTTCAGAAACACTACATTTTAGGGAAGTTTACAAGAAAAAATTTATTAAGCATGATGGAAATCATAATTGAATGAATAAATTCTATGTCAATGACACACGTACATATGATAAAGCAAATGAATACCACTGATATGCAAAGGATAGATTATTAAGCATTAGCGAAATCACAATTAACGTCGGGGAGTACTACTTTGGCTTGTTGAAGGGTGCCCAACACCAGTTAGCCAATCTTTCCGCCCGTATATCGGTATATATTATCTTGAAACAAGGTACATAGATATCTTATCTTGAATTTTAACCAACTATTATTCAAGAACAAGGTACATAGATATCTTATCTTGAAACAGAGAAATTATTTTCATGCATCCAAAATTATTAAAGAAATATATATGTAGCACTTTTTTTTATATATCTGACAAAGAAAGACGTTGCAATGTTGTTTTTCAATTGCCGTTGCAGGTTTTGCTTAAGTAGATAAAAATGATGAATGGGATTTCAAGATGTATATTCTCCTCTTGAAATCAAAACTATCCGGTTTCATAGCAACGATGATCATGAGCTCAAGCTTGGTGGATTATTTGGTCAATAAGTCTGACATTATGGTAAAATATATATATATATATATATATATATATATATATATATATATATATATATATATATATATATATATATATATATATATATATATATATATATATATATATATATATATATATATATATATATATAGTAAAATCATCATATCTGTTTTGTTACTCTTCTAGAAATATTTTAGATGATTTGTTGATTTACTTTGGAGATTACATGACTATGCATATCTAGCTTTTAGTATAGTATAACAAGTACTGTACACACTAGTAGTATCATACCAATAAATTAACTGCGAATATACTATGTTAAAACAAGAGCTGTGAATATATTTATACACGGCGTAGTTCAAGGCAACATCACACGGCAGTATCTTTATTTGCAAGCATTCCTTCTCTATATTAATGTTTCTTGTCAGAATCATAATATTCTTTTTCTTGTTTTCACAGTTTTGTTCAGTCACTTTTATGCAGGTAGTTAATCACTTCAATTCCCACATAATTACTTATGTGGATTAACCAACACGATTACTTTTTTTAATAACTCATTGTTTCAATCTTTTCTAGGTTTCGATCTAGTACTTTATGTTACACGGTACTTCTATGCACTAAAACCGATTCCGTAACCATTTTGTTGTCGGAAGCTAGCCCTAAACACTTCCTTTATTTAAAAACATTATATGTCAAAACTAATGCGTGTGTAATGAAATGAATTAGCTTTTCTTCAGTGATGGTTAAGTTGTCATAGTAGAAAGACGATTTGATCAGTACATATTAATCAATCTTTTTAATATCTTATTCAAGTTCATGTGCACATTGTAAATAGTGGAAATTAAACCTCCGTAGATTTTTTTGTATTATGAATGCAATATTTATACATACAGTGATATCATAAAATCCTAAATCATAATGGACCCTAAGTCTAGAGATTAGGCTTGGGCTAATTAATTTAATAGTTATCTAATACTCTCTTCAGTCTGAGCGAACTACAAGAAAAAGTGTGTTTAGTGACGAAAATTTAGTGACCACTTTTATTTTGGTCACTACTTTGGGTAATTTATATGCCAAAATTGAAGATTCTCAATAATACAAGGGTAATTTACGTAACTTCATTGTTAATTGGGATATTTATCTATCTCCACCGCAACTCCAACGCGAATCCTCCGCGAATCCACCGCAACACCACCGCGAATCCACCGCGACTCCATGGCAGCAAATCGCCGGTATTCAAGCCTTTAATTGATTATTAGGTCAATTTTGCTTTAATCAGATGCTTTAGTCATGAGTTTAATTGATAAATCTGTTATAATTTGTTTTTTAGGTTTTCGAGCTTTGTGTGACTTGTTATTAGTTGAATTATGTAAAATTGATTGAGTAGTGATATATATGTCTATGATATAACTATTAATCATATAAATCGATTTATGCATATGAAGTGTAATATAAGCAGTGATACATTGTACATTTGGCATTGAGAACAGTTTAGGTGCAAAAATTGATTTAACAATATTGTTCCATTGGGTACAGACATCTAGTAATAGCGATATTTGATAGGACCGATATTTTGTACATTTGGTAGGAGCGATATTTTTGCTTTAGAGTAGAACACTGGGTTGAGACGTCTATTAATAGTGATATTGTTCCACTATTTTGATAAATGACATTTTGAATATGCTGTTGAAATGGCGCATTCTCATTACTAGTTAATCCCAAACACTCATTGTTGCGCTTTGATATTGTATATAAGCTGGTCATCTTCTTATAAGCTGCATAACCTGTTTAACTTAGTAATGCCAACCACCGCTTGTTATGTTTTGATACAGTAGATCAGTAGTGATAAGTGTTTGGATATGGTTATAAGGTCATTTGATGGTCAGCAGCTATATAAGTAACAGTTTCAGAGTTGCCTATTTTACGCCATAAATCTTTAATTAGCTAATTGCCGAAAACTTAAACAAATGCAATATCTGATTATCTGATTTCGTTACTGTAGAAGCCTATCTACACACTTTTTTGCAGCATTGCCTTATGTCATAGCAATGGTTTATTTCATGAATGCATAAGCAGTTTTAATAAGCATTACCAAACATCCCCTGAAGTCAATATGCCATGTAAGAAACACATGCCCGTGTCTCGTCTTTCGCAGTCGCATTTGCCCATTCCCTTATACCTAGTTTAAGTACTTAAAAATTTCCATTTGAATGTAATCAACTTTGAGCAGATTTAAAGGATTTTGTGAATGCAATCAACTGATAGTGTGTTGTGTTACTTATAATACTTGGCTTGATCCTAATTTTTTTTATTCGGGCTTCACGCAAGTTGATTGCAATGACAGGGTTTATGTCGAAGTTGACGCAAATTCACTCAAGAGGGTTGTTGAATCTGATCGCAATAAATGAGGTATGCTGCTTTATTGCCCAATAGTAACCATATGTCTTATTGATTTTTTTTAAAAGAATTCTGGTCTAATTTAGTTATCTATGCTTAACTTTTCAGGCATATTGCATCTCAACATGGAGCCATGATTTTAGGTACTTTTTCAAGTGGTCATGTTGTTTCTTGTTTTTAGCTCAATAATACATCGCCACATCAGTGTTAATTGTTTTTAGCTTAATTGTTTTGGTTATTGGCTCAAATAAATCCGTATTGCAAACTTAGCTACAGAAAATTAGCTTCTTTAAGTAAGTGTCTGCCAGATATACCAGTATTAGCATTCATTTTGCACTTATCGTAGTATTTGTACCTCTGTAATGTTTAAAACATAATTTTGACGCTTTGAAAATAGTAATAATTTCCATACATCATTAACATTTTACTTCAAATCACTTCGCTGACATGACCTTTAGTGGCTTTTTGTGGTTGTTTCATATGCTAGCAGACAATCACTACACTTGCTTTAGAAATGATAGAATTTGAAAATGAATACATTAAAAAAAAAAAAAAAAAAAAAAAAAAAAAAAAAAAAAAAAAAAGAGGTCTCATTTTCAAACTTGTGTACTTTGTACACAGGGAGCTGATTTGAATGAAAACGAGGCAAAGAAGAAAACACTAGCTTGCTTCATCTGCTATGACCCGTTAATATGGAATGGTGATCTAGTTTTTTCGGTGTAAGTTCTGCTATTAAGTTAGCTTGCTTCATCTGCTATGACCCGTTAATGTTTTTACTGTAGTGATTCTATGCCTCGGTCTATTTTGAAATGTGGCATATGTAAAAAAGTCTANAAAAAAAAAAAAGAGGTCTCATTTTCAAACTTGTGTACTTTGTACACAGGGAGCTGATTTGAATGAAAACGAGGCAAAGAAGAAAACACTAGCTTGCTTCATCTGCTATGACCCGTTAATATGGAATGGTGATCTAGTTTTTTCGGTGTAAGTTCTGCTATTAAGTTAGCTTGCTTCATCTGCTATGACCCGTTAATGTTTTTACTGTAGTGATTCTATGCCTCGGTCTATTTTGAAATGTGGCATATGTAAAAAAGTCTATAGTGGTAATGAAAATCATCTTGATTTAATAGTAACTAGTGGCTCCAAGAAATATGGCGAATACATGCCTTCTGAGATTTTTAGGTTTCTGTAAACATCGTTCATATATTTAACTGAGTCAAAAATATGTCCAGTTAATTCTATGTATACTAATGTGACTGAGAACTTGTTGTGTTTGCTAATATAGGTTGCCTCTAGTATCATTCCTGTATGAGAGGGGCTGGCGACAGGCTTTTTCAATATGGGGTGGTTTCCCGGGCCCAGAAAGAGAGGTATATGCCTTTAACATTTACAAGAGGATTAATGCGGGCAAGTTTAGTCATTTTTTTTCTATTGTACATTGCGGGCAGTCACAACAGATTCAAAGATTGTGTTATAAGAACATTGTAGACAAATGGATGTATTTCTTTAATAGACAAATGGATGCAATTAGGGATGAGCATATCCAACCGAATCCCGGAACTGAACCGGAACCGTACCGGTACCGTACCGAAACCGTACCGAGTCCTGAAATACGGTACGGTACCGGGACTAGTAAATACAGCCCAAAAAAATCGGTACATTTCGGGTTCAGGACGGGACTTATTCGGGAATCCCGATTTGGTACCGGGATTAAATAGTCCATATAGGACTAACTTGTCTTATGCCGTAGTTGAGGCGTTGATATGTACCCAAGATTGGGTAAGAAAGTCCAAAAAAGATATAATATATGACATCGACGATCTATTAAATGATGACGATGTTACAAAAGGTAATAGCTTATATTGAATGTGTTTTTCTAATGTTTATTAAGTTATTAACTTTGCTAGTTTTTTGTCGTATGTATAGATATAGAAGAAGGGATTGCCAAGCAAAACGCTAAAGCAAAAGGGATGGGATTTTCAGAAGATTAATTGTTTTGTTGAACATGGAAGAGTGAAGCAAAAGGGATGGGACTTTCACAAGATTAATTTGATGTTACTATCAGCAACTCTTTGTAGGAAGTTTTGAATATTTTATGTTGCATCTGCTATTTTTTTTGGATTTATATTATGCTATTGACTTTGAGGTACTAAAGTATGTATTTTGATTTTGAACTTGAGAATACAATTGGTTGCAGGATTTATATTATGCTATTGACTTTGAGGTACTAAAGTATGTATTTTGATTTTGAACTTGAGAATACAATTGGTTGCATCTGCTCTTTTTTTTTTTGGATTTATATCATCTTATATTTTCATTGGCTATGTACTGACCGACTATTCTTATCTGGTCGTAATCAAGTGGTTAGCGCTTGTTTTCCTTGACATGGAGATATTAAGTTTGAATCATAGTGAATATTTCAATCATGCATCCACACGAGTTATAGACGTTTTACTACGCTGGTTTTGGGTTCTTTAGTTGATTTTGTACTTGATAAACCAAATGGCTCGTACATTCTTTGTACAATACAAGTTTTAAATATCATTCAAGTTTAACAAAAAGAACGGGAATAAACCCGATACGTACCGATTTCCCGGTACCGTGTCCCGAAACCGTTCCCGGTACCGGAATCCCGTTCGGTACGGGATCGGTACACACCTTTCATGCCCGGGAAAAAAATGGGATCATCAATTCGGGACGGGTTCGGGACGGGATTGGTCCCGAGCTCATCCATAGATGCAATTATTGGTATGTTATGGGTATTGATTATATTCTCTTTTTTGTTTGGTTTAATTTGTGTTATGCTAAGAAGCTAAGATTTTAGTTCTCTGCTTAGCTAAAAGTAAAAAGGTACGACGAAACCGAGCATTTTTTGATTGTCGGCAACTTGTGGATAGTGACCACTTTTTGGTCACTAATCAACCAAGATAGTGACCACTTTTTGGGCACTAATCAACCAAAATAGTGACCACCATTTCGTCTCTTGCAGATTAGTGACCAGATATTTGGTCACTGATTGGTTTGAAGTTGTATCTACCCCATCTGATCATTGACGACTTTTTGGTCACTATTTAGTGACGAAACTGCATTTGGTCTCTAATTGTAATTAGTGACGGACCTATAGTGACCACAAGTGACCACCTAAATTTGGTCACTAATCACGTTTAGTGACGAAATTGTTACTATTTGTGACGAAAATTGCTGGTCTCTAAAGTCACTTTTTCTTGTAGTGCACGGGAGTAAAGAAAACACGAAATACTAAAGCTAAAAAAAAACTAATCTATAGATGAAGACATCATTTAGGAAGCTATGACAAATCTTTAGAATGCAACAATTTAAATTATCAGAAATGTGATTAGCTTCTTTTTTTTCCCATTTTTTTCTTGAAAGTGATTGTGATAAGTTGCTTCAGGAGGCAAGAGATAGTAACCTATTTTTATTTTATTTTATTTTTTTTTTAATTGCGCAAAGCTTCGTTGCTATTATGCATAAGGGAGAAAAATATTAAAGAAAGAGGCCAATGAGGGTGTATCATGGCAATAGTGAATACAGAGCTAAAATAAAACATATTTCTTAACCTTCTTTCTTAACTGGAAGTGATAAATGTCAACATGTAATGGTCGGTTTTTTATCGAAATTGAAGAATAAGGAAGTTAGAGAGAAGGTTTGATAGGGTGGCATACAAGCGGCTCATGCTTGCTGACTATGTCTCAGAATTATATCCGCTATGATACCATGTTGAATAGTGAAAAACCCTTAGGTTTTTTTGTATTAATAGGTACAATGATATCATAAAACCTTAAATCATAATGGACCCTAATTCCAGAGATCAAGCTTGAGTCAAATAGTCTAATAGTTATCTAATAGATATTACCCCGCCCCAACAAAAGAATCGGCCAAAATTTGATCTTATTCCTAATGTGTATAAAGCATTCATCTTGAAGTTCAACATATATTTTATAGTTGTGTTGCTTACATAATAAAAACACCTAAAATTGACCAAAAACATGATATGATCAAGCTTCATGGGAGACAAGATCAAGTTCCATATATGGTAATGAAGTAGAATATCAAGATATACTCAAATGGTATCAAAGTTATTAACAATAAGATTTGGGTATTTTGATCTGCCATATAGTGAAAGAAAATGGAATGTTTTGATATAATTACAGTAAGAAAAGTACTTGAATTTGAGAAATGCACATAACATTAGCTGACCATGAAAACTGCAAATTAAAAGTTAATTTACATGCTTAAAAGATATCTCATTTTATAATTAATACAATGCATGACACCTGATACGTGCATTTTATTTCTCATTACAATATTAGACATATCTTTGTACACATATTTCACGCTGATGCTTCTCTTTAATATTGTGAAAATCATATGCCGTTGTTAAAAAACAAGTGGGTTAAGAGGTTGCTCGAGATCGATGATGTCATTAAGAAATGTATGAATTTTATATTTCCAAGACAAAATTATTTTAATTGAATAATATTTAGATCCTTAGTTGTTGGTTTTTATTTAATTAGATATAGTAATTACGGCGGGGAATCGGCCATATTTACCTCATCGAGTTGCACAGACTGATCGTCCTTTGTATTTTGTTTCTTCTGATTCATATGGACCACTTTACTATTATTTATTTGTTGTTTTGTTTCCATTTAATTTGGCTCATTATACTTTGACCATGGTTTCAAATCATTCAAGCGGGTTCGGAGCCTTGGTGGGTCTACATTTTCCAAAAAGCATATACATAAGAACATAAAATTAGGAAGAAAAACTAGTTATGGGGTTTTCTAAAATTTGGCTCATTATACTTTGACCATGGTTTCAAATCTAAAATGTTAATTCATTTCATTGAGTTATATCATTCTACAAAAGATATAACTAGTTATGGGGTTTTCTAAAATCCATGCTGGTAAGTAAGTATAAAGATAAAGTTGCTAGTTTGAGGTTACGAATAACATAGTGAATATGCGGAAAACCAAATTAAGCAATGTATCAATTCTTAAGGACGACGTAAAATCAGCAAGATTCTAGAAATTACAACGATTCAGATTGTTTTGACCAAACCGATCCTAAGCAACTACCACGGCTCTAAAGCACATCACGACTCTAAACTTTTCCAAACAAACATTACATAACAATTAAAGAACGACTATCTGCTATCTAACCTAGCACAACACCTAACCACGCCTTTAAGTGGTGGCACGATAATATGTAGAAATGGTTAATCGAGATCAAACCTATCATCGTAAGACAACCATATATCAATACTATCTTGACTTTATCATCCGAGACGACAAGAACCACGAGACCGTTGAACTAAACCACAACCTAATCATCGAAAACATGACAACCAAAAATGACCAACCCAAAGGGATATTTCATATAGTAAAATAACAAATAGTAATCTTATTTAATGTCTTTACATAAGAGATTGTGATATCTATTTATAATAAACATATGACTTTTTAAACATGCAATATAATCATAACCCTAAAACCTATGAACCTTAAACCCACAATTAGGCTTGGGCCATAACCAAGTCATCTAACATTCCCCCGCAGTTTGAGCGGGAAGAAGCCGAACAGTCAAACTAGATCGAATGTTGAAATCATCTTCTTGCTTTTCGTCTTTGGAGTTCTTTTTTTGCTTATCTGCACGAAGGTAGAGTTGTATTTTGTGGCAAAGTTACTGCTTGACAACTTGCTCCTTTTTGTGATTTTTTTACGTCACGGCTTGCTTTGCCTTAGGTAGAAGCGACAATGTTTTTGATCAACTATTTTCTTCAAAGACGACAATCATCTTCAACGTTAAAACAAAGAGTTATGTTGATAAGACAAAAGTAGTCGGTTGATGACTAAATCAACATAATATGAGTGTGTTTTGAAGGCCAAGGATTTGTGGCCTAGGGTTTATAGAATAAAAAGAAATTAAAAGGTTAAAAAAAACAATGAAAATGTAGAAAATTAATATGTTGGGATTCTTCTGAATCATCGGCAAGTAGCCGATAACTGGAGGATAACAAATTTGTGGTGAGTTGTACTTAAATCTCTGATACCATGTAAAATAGCAGCATGAGATCCCTACGATACCATGTTGAATGTAGAAACACCTGTGAGGGTGTTATGTCTTATTAATCCACAATTATAATGGTGACTACATATGAAACCCTAAAATCCCTAAACTCATTAATGCCTTGGGCCTATTTATCTTCTAATATCACATAATTGATTTAAACGTGTTATATAACTTGATTGTTAATCAATAATGAATGGTTTCATTACACATGGTATATCATAGGAGCAAAAATAATTGGTATCTTTTGTTTTTGTAAGTTGATTATGTAACAGTAGCCGTTAGTAGTAATTTATTTGTTTATTTATAAAAATGTTTAATCACGTAATTGTAACTGTAATTATAATGTATAAAATGACTTAAAAGGATTATATATATTTAGAAAAACTCTTTAAATAAATAATAAAGCATTCTTGAGTTTATGTTAGTAATTTTGTATCTCGAAGCTCTAGTTATCTTTTGAATGCTTCTTCATGAAGCGTTGAAAAACGAACAATCCAAATAGAAAGATAAAGAAGTCTAAAATGCTCCTTAACCCTCTGTGCCAAACACACCCAATAGTTAAAGAAGTTATGAAAACTCTGTGATTAGTAAGTAACTTATTAACTAGAGTTTGTATCTGCAAGTACACACACATACAGTGTGATATGTGAACCATTGGTTATTTTGTTAAGAGAACTAGAGAAAATGTCAGACTTTGTGTATCTAGTTATTTTCATAATTGTCATTAGCTAAGGTTAGGAAAACAAATCTAGAAACTAATTTGAGCATATTTGTGTTAACATGTACTCGTATAGCTTCGTAAGATGTTCCCGTGACGCTAGAACTTTAAAAACATAAAACCAAAATAAAATCATAAAATTTGGAATTTGGGTCGCAAATAGTTTTCGAAAATTTTCCCCTCCATTAGCTTTATAGGATCCTCCACTTATGAAGTAGTGATTGGTCCAATAGTACTAGTTCATTTTCTTTATGGTACAACTTTTGATGCATGGCTTTGATCCAAGAAAGTAAGACATGGTAGCAGAAGTTGGTCTTGTCGGGTCGGGTATTGTAACCATCAAAAGTGGTCCTGCATACCATCAATACATTAACATTTGAGTGTTAAAAGAAAAAGAACAGAAACACTAAAGTGGACACTACAAAATCTGCAAAGTTGTTGTCTCTTTTATTTAAATTACCAACTCCCATCTCTTTATATTTCTAAGCCATTATTGTAGTTTTTTGATTTAGAACATATCCACTATCACATGTTTATGTTTAGTGTTTAACATTATGATTCACATGCATTATTAATCTGAAGTTAAATTAATTCTAATACCATCTAATTTTATAAACCTTTATTGTTGATGATAAAATCATGGCAGATAAATTACTACATGGCAAGTTTAAGAACATGAGTTTAACCTTTGTAATCTGTATACCTGTGTGTTTTGTTTAGTATAACTTTAATACATATCAACTAAGCAGAACCAACAAGCCAAAATCACATTTTTAATACTTTTTATAAAACTATATACCATGTATTAAATAAACACATAAGTTAAGGATAACATTGAGGGGCATTTTGGTGATCATGTTCCCTTATAAATACCATTTGAAGCTTAGGTCCCAAATACATACCCCAAGAAAGCCCAAAAAAAATGACTACTCAATCTCAACTAAAAACACCCCCCTCATCACCCCATACTATCTCCATTAGAGCTCCACCACCTTCCCCTTCTTCTTCCTTAGCCAACACCATGAAATTCAAAACCTTAATCCACAACTTCATCTTCTCACATATCTTCCGTCTTGCCCGAGCCCTCACCAAGGCTAAGACCGTTATCATGACACTTCTTAAAGAGATCCATCTCAACAATGTCCATTTCTTGGAACCTTTGATCTTAAAAAAGAACAAAAGTAAGAACAAGCTTTATTTTGGCTCGTTTAGGTTGCATTACAATTGGTGCTCATCCCATGTTGTCCCAATGACTTCATCCAATCCGTTTAATGGTCATGTGTACTATGATTCCACGTGGAATTCATTTTTGGATGAAATGACCCCAGAGTCCCAGCTAGGACTTTCAGGGTACCTACAATGGCTTGAGGAGAAGAACATGAGCAATGATAATGGGAATAATAGTTCTCGAATGACCGTTGATGAGATGAATGAGATTGACCGTCTAGCCGATAAGTTTATAGCAAACTGCCACGAGAAGTTCAGATTGGAGAAACAGGAATCTTATAGGAGATTTCAAGAAATGATGGCTAGAAGTGTGTGATGAGAAAGACTTTTCTTGATCACTTTACATGCTTGTTTCCCTTATGTATCAAGGGGTGGGGTAGTATAGTTAACACAACAAGTGCATGGTTCAAGAATTTAGAAGGGATGGAATTTTGAGAAAATGGTGGAGGAGGGAGTTGTCTGCATTTGTGCAATTGTTGTGTTTATAAGTGGAAGATTATTATTAGGCTACATGTATTAATTAGACCCCTTAAACTAAATATATCACTAGAATAAATAGTCATTTGTAGTTCTTCTCAATCGCTGAGATTTTGAATTACAGTATATTTTGGTATTAGTATACTCGTATTTCAGTATGCAAGTTCTCATTTCTTTATGCCATTTTCTATCATTTTATCATTTTCCGTTCAAGCATATGAATGTTGATACCCATAGAGTAAAAGGGTTAAGATATATAAACAATGTAACTAATCACTTTTTCAATTGAAGATGTTATAAAAAACTAAAAAAACCGAACTTGATTAACTAAGAAATACAAATTAACTACTTTATATATTGGAATTGGAAGCATGTATTTTACTGATCCATGTTGCAAAGGTGATTATGTTGCTTATTTTTCTTAACCTCCAAGAGCATATGTGTATGTACAGAAGTAACGATCCTGTACTAACAGACATGGTTGTCACTATTTGGTATATAAAACGAACTTCTTATTAATTAAATGGCTAATTAACCTGATGTTTGGCTCATTTACGGTCCTAGCCATGAGTTGACCAATTTATCAACAATCGTACGCACACGTACTGTTTTGAACCATTTATCTGAACCAATATATATTGAGAAAAACAACTCATGCTCATGAATTTCTTAAAACTGTATTGAATCATTTTATTTGAAGATAATTTTTCTAAACACTACCTCGTGAGCAATATGTTTTGTAACATAATTAAGTTGAAAAAATGATTTTTTTTTTTAATTAAATTCGTTGTTTTTAGTTTTGTTTTTGTTTTGGTTTTTGTAAATATCTATTATACTATAAGATTGAGTCCCTATATTCAATGTGTAGTATTGATCGATGACACAATTTGTAGAGTTAAAATCGTGTGATTGAGTGCTTAATTCTTCGACCTGAGTAATTGCGAGCATGCAAAGAGTTGGACCTGACTAATTGCCAGCATGCAAAGAGTTTATATCGTTATATTCAGGAGGCTATACAATTAATACACAGTTACAATCTTTGTGAAATACAAACAATCTGTGAACAAAATCTGTGAGTTATACCATGGATCATTATTTGATCAGTTTAAAAGAGATAGGCTCTCATTTATTTCCATAACCCAAACCAAAATCGTTGATCTTCCAGCATAATTAAGGCTAAACATAACATGTCAAACAAGCATTCAGATAACCTAGCAATGGAGGTTGCCCCAGCCAAACGGTGGTTTGTACCTGGACCAACTGGATGTGGGTGTCACTGGCACCATTGTTGTGATGATTTGTAGAGTTTGGGATGTGAATGCTACTACTGGGCGCTATTTGAGTACCGACTTCATTGTGTCTGATGCAAGGGTAACATAGGATTACATTTATCATCACAAATAGAATAGGTTCACCTAAAATGCTAATATAATATTTTCAGGGTAACGCAATGCACTGTACTACAAGGGGTAGCATAGCTTACAATTTTGTGAAGCTAAAAGAAGGGGTTGTGTACTCCATCAAAACTTTGATGTAAAGCCAAATAAGGAAGAGTACCGCATCAGAAAAGATGATGCATTCATGCTTGAATTTGACGGGTCCACAACGACCCGAAAAGTTTCTGTGAAGTATGATGGTTTTAACCGATATCCATTTGAGTTGTAAGAGATTGAGAACATTGAACCTACAAACGACAAATATTTTATTGGTAAGAATTTTTAACAATTGTTGTTACAAACAACTAATACTTGATTAGCAATGTTTAATATATACACTATTCTATGTCAATTTTGCAATCTCATTATTCTAATCAGTAATTGCATGCCTGGTAGACGTTGCAGGGTACGTCACGAATGTCACCCGACAAAATATTATATTAGCATTTTAGGTGAACCTATTCTATTTGTGATGATAAATGTAATCCTATGTTACCCTTGCATCAGATACAATGAGGTCGGTACTCAAATAGCGCCTAGTAGTAGCATTCACATCCCAAACTCTACAAATCATTACAACAATGGTGCCAGTGACACCCACATCCGGTTGGTCCAGGTACAAACCACCGTTTGGCTGGGCAACCTCCATTGCCATGCTATCTGAATGCTTGTTTGAAATGTTATGTTTAGCCTTAGTTATGCTGGAATATCAACGATTTTGGTTTGGGTTATGGAAAATAAATGAGAGTCTATCTCTTTTATACTGATCAAATAATGATCCATGGTATAACTCACAGATTTTGTTCACAGATTGTTTGTATTTCACAAAGATTGTAACTGTGTATTAATTGTATAGCCTCCTGAATATAACGACATAAACTCTTTGCATGCTGGCAATTAGTTAGGTCCAACTCTTTGCATGCTCGCAATTACTCAGGTCGAAGAATTAAGCACTCAATCACACGATTTTAACTCTACAAATTGTGTCATCAATACTACACATTGAATATAGAGACTGAATCTTATAGTATAACGAGTAATTCAGACCCGTGCATTATGTAAAGAGACTTTTTTCAAGATGTTACATTGAAAAGAGTCTCTTTACATGTAATTTTTTAATATGTATAAGTTACATAATTATTTTAAATATGAAGCGATAACATTAATGTTGGAGACCTTTTATATTCATCCCCGTGCGATGCACACATGTTTGGAATGCCTCAGGACCCATGCAATGCACACATATTGGATCTAATTGTTTTTTTGGTAATGTTCGGGACTAATTTTCGGTTCATGTTTGAAACTCTCAATTTTTGTGAAAGACAGACTTCGTTGTTCAAATAAATGATATTATTAAAAGCGAACTATAAAACAAATTATATTTTTAACAAAACTGTAAAAACATAAAAGATTAAAGTAATTAGTATATTCAAGAGTATAAATTATAACTCGTATAATAAAAAAAATCAGATCCAATGACCCAAGTCCAAATCATAAACCCGCTCCAATCAATCAATAGACCCCACATTTAACTAAACACAATTTTCTTCTCCTTTATATACTTCTTCGATTTAGAAGATTCTCATTATTAAGATGATAGGGTGAAGATATTTTTATTATATACTACCCCATTTTCAATATGTAACATCGACAAAATTTACACAGTCATATCAAACATCAAAGTCACGCAATATTCCAAGACGTTTAATTAAGAAAGTGACATTAATACACTGGAAAACAAAAAACTGCATTAAGAGCAAAAATATTAAAATACACCAAGAAAGTGTAGTAATAATTATTGACTAAAAATTGAATGTTCGTCACATTATTTTCAATAAACTTACTTGCTAACGAATCAATAGTATTAACCCGTTTATCGGTATTACATGAAGTAAAATATTGCATGTTTAATTTGTAACGTACTATTAATATGAATGCTAAGTATTCATTCCACCGGTGGCCGTGGCGTTGTTCTTGTTGTTGTTGTCTTTGTCGTTGTTGTTCATTGGCCTTTTGCATGTTTTGTTCTTGATACAATTTTTGTGACTTCTCGATCTCTTTCTTTAATGCTTCTTGACGCGCTGCAAAAAACAATTAGATATAGTTGATCGTTAGTAACTTAAATACAGTTAATCAATATATTGCATTTTCGATCAAATTGAAAATGTTCGTGCATGTTCCACTTAATTGATAAGACAACGATGTGTAGGATCTCTTAAACCATTAGAGAAGATGATGTTACTACCAAACCTCCTAAGCACCATCTTTATGTCCTACATTGTTACACACACAAAACACACGTGAAATTTACATAAAACAATATAAATCAATATGCTAAATAAGTAAGACGATATGATGCTTACTTTACCACCATAATAAGTTGTAGCCCAATGTGCACGCGGTGTGGAGGAAGTTGTGGTTTGTTGTGTGTGATTTTTGACACATTATATAGTTGATAAAATATTTGTAACTCATGGACGGGAAGGTAAAAAGACTAACTACTATTAATTGAGACGCTTGAGTTGCTTGAAATCAATGTACACATACTAACATTTAATCTAAGGATTCAATTTTGCTTGAGGCAATATCAAATTTGCTTAATCCAATTCTTGGGACATTTATTATGACCCCTTTACATTTATAAGGCTACTTAAGCTTTATATAATATAAGATAGATAGATTATTTGTACGTGGAGAAAACCTTCGAAATGCAAGAATACTCAAAATCTGATGCATAACCCTCCATGTATATAGACCGGGAAATTATATTTTTGTAAGTTGTATCATGCCTAGTGGCTAATAACATTCTCTGATGTTTTTTATCAAGGCCCTGACCCATAGATTTTGTTACCATCAGCTTATTTTCATAATACAAGCGAAGGTTATATCTCTTAGGTGTCATTTGTTTTTTTGAAAGAAGCACTTTTTCCCCCTCTTTTCACTTCTTTTGTTTGCGGGCATGGTTTGCAGATGAAAATATAAAATCTCTGAAAAAACCAATGACACGTTAGTATGTTATTATAGATGTAAATGGTCGAATGGATGGGAAGTGCAATATGTACCGTCAATTTGATACTATCCTTAGTTCAATCCGAAATGCCATTGAAGCTAGTGTTTGATGTTGGAATTCTGGGTCAGTTATTTCACTTTCCCGCTAGTGAGTTAGATGTTCAATTTTAGATTGCTCTTACCTATACTTTTTGAAATATAAGATTCAATTATTGATTACATTTCAAAGAAAATGCCTTCGATGATCCACAGTATATTCTAGACTACATGCTGTTTCTAAACTTTGGTTTTCTGGTCTTAAGATGTTAGAAAATATCAACTGTTCTGTACAATGCCAAAAGTTGCAAAGGGAACTTCAGATTATAACTTATATCTAATTTAAGTTCATTTGAGCCATTTAGCTAGTGAAGTTGATCTGATCAAATCCCCGAATTTCATCTTTTGAAATGAAAGAGAAGCTTACACAGTTGTGTTATCTTCTCTTTGAGATTTCAAGCTTTTCAAAGTTTCTTCTATGTGCTAATCTAGGAGCATGAATGCGCACTAACTGAAGTGTCATAAGGCTAGAATATACATTACCGCTCTATTCATGGTTTGTGTAGTTTTGTAGGCATAACTTTGGGCTACCTTGTTATATTTTTTTCTGTGATCATATACTGAATCGAATCATGCACATAACATTGACAACTGTAATCTAGTTCTGTGTTTTTGTAGGGGACGGGGGAGAAAAATGGTTACGACTGGATTTGAGCATACACTTATTGACTATCACATTTTGCCATCCAGCCATCTTCCGCATCATTATTGTCTTCATTAACCCAACTATTATTGTTTTTTTAAAGTGTTGCCTCAGATCACATTGTTTTAGTGCTCCTATACTCAATTCTGTTTGATATCTGTCACCACACAATTAAACAATAAAAAAACAAATGCATAGTTATCGGTTGATATGTGTTTATGAGTTATGACAGATGCCAGACCATATGCAGTTATAAGTTAGAACTTAAGACATGCAGTCGCGTTCAATGAGTATGTGGCCCATGAGCATAATAATGTCGAAACTTCTTTTATAGTCATTAAAAATATTGGCTTTAGTTTTCTATAATAATGACACAGTTTTATTCAACAATACCGATACAACAAGTTTAATGAATTACAAGCACATATGCTACAAGTTTTAGATGATAGGGTATACCATATACTACAATGAAGAAATGAATGTGACGATAAGATTTGCCATTTCTGTATCATAAGCAGGACCTTCCATTTGGAAATGACTAACTCCTTCAATAAGATGTGTTTCCGCACGGCCTGCTGCGGTTTTTATCTTGTTGGCCAACTGTTTAACGCTCGTGAACCCGTCTTTGGTCCCCATTACGAAAAGCTTAGGCTTCGGGGATTGTAATATGGCCTTGTGGTGTCTTCCGAAGAGAATGGAAGCTGTCAAGCCAAAAGGGTATCCCAGGCTCACGTAGCCTACAATTTCATCTACTTGATCAACCGCAGACCCTGCTATAGGTGCACCTGTTTTTGAATGAATCAGTGTTAGGACCCCAAATGATTATATTTACAGAATACTAAATCGGCCTGCTGGTAATGAATACAAGATGCCTAATTTCAGTAATCAATAATCGAATTAAGCATATTACTTGACTTTCTCCTATTTATAGCTGTTTCTTCGTTATAGAAATTTACTGTTAGTTGTTACATAGTTAGAAATGTACCATCATTGCGTAGTTTGATAACAGATATACCATTGTATTCTAGTTTACTCATAAGTCATAAACGGTGAGTGAATAACGATCGGCAGGTGATTTATACAACACCTGAATAGATGCATACACCACCTAAGAATAACGTATTTATTATTTAATTTACGGTACATCATGATTAAGCGCATGCTGTCATGTATGCATCAGATGAGGTGTTGTACATATCATCTAAACAAGCACTATGAAGGCAAAACAAAGAGATGGTGACTATACACTTTGCAAAAAAATACATATATAAATCTCATATTTTCAATATAGCTAAAAAGTGTAGATTATATATTCTCATAAAAGATTCACTAATATTCAACAAGAACACTCTTAAAGAGTGTTCGGGATTGCTTAATAATACTGCTTATAGTTTAACGGATAATCAGATAATAAGTTGTACCAAAACATAATGCAGGCTGCGGCATTTGTATTTACAATCAAATGCTTCTTTTTTAACGAAACAAATTAATCACACAAGCAGCCTTGTGTTAGGCAACTCTGCTTATTTAAGGATTTCGCAGGGTATAACCATATAACATTTACAAGATGAGCAGTTTAAATAAGCAACTCTCAAACGGAAACCACTTACTCTCAAGCAGCTCAATTTGCTTCTACCCAAATACTCAACTCTGTATCACTTGTATCAAAGGCAATAAAGAGAAAAATGATTTAAAATGTTTACTATCTAGAAAAAATGGACAATTCGATTTTGACTTAATGATTTGTATCTTTCTTTCCATATGGTTTCGACCAATACCGAAATATTACTTTGGATTTCAATTATTTCATGTTTCTATAATAACTGCATAATGGAAACAAGCTGAATACCATTATATTAAGGATTTTCCAAATGACAGCATTTAGGACTGGATTTGCTAATGACAACATTTAGGGCCATGGTTAACAAAATAATTTTTACTCCAATTCTTGACAACATTTAAGAAGCTAAATCATCTAAACACAATAAGGGGTTTGTTGTGCATCCATATTTTTCGAAATTGTCAACCAATCATAATTACTCATTGATGCCTATCTATACTATACATCTCGAAAACCGGGTTGATCCGGGTCACTTCAAACCCAGCGGGTCTAACCAGGTTTCGAAAATATAAAAACCGGTTTAATTTGACCCATTTTTCTGACCGGAACCGACTGGGTCGAACCGGATTATTTTTCGCTATAATTTTTTTTTTATCACTACAATTATTGCCGCTATAAAATCTCGTTGATATATACGGCTACTCGTCTAGTGTAATAAAATACACCTTCTTAACACCATCCCTTAACCTTAATACCCTTCTATTAGTATTATTCAATTTGCAAACATATGCCCATAAATACCTTCTTAACTCATATAATTAAATACATCTAAACCAAGGGTTTCACTTAACTCACAAAAACATTTATTAAAATCAAAACAAGTCAAATACAAAGAACAAAAAACATAAATACCAGCAGATGACCCAACAAGCAAAACTTTATCAACCTCCAAATTCTTACAACACCACTTACAAACAGCAACAACATCACCCACTTCACTAAAACCAGTAATAGAACATCTTCCAGTAGATTTCCCAACGCCTCTCATATCAAAAGTGACAGATGGGAAACCTTGATCAGCAAGGTTACGTGCAATGCCTTTCATAAGACCTTGACAACCACCTAGTACTGAATAAGGATGGACTAAAACAACAGCTATTTTGTTTTTTGAGGATGTTGTTGTTGTTGGTTTGTAGATTCTGGCGTCGAGTTTTACGGAGTTTGTGGATTCTATTGTTGCTGATTCTCTTGTCGTCATTTTTGGGATTCTGTTTGGAGTGTCGGAGTGTGCGTGTTTTTTAGATCTGGGTTGTTTCTTGTTAGGTTGGTTTTTTGAGGGTGTTTGTGTAATAAGTAGTTGCTGGTTTATTAGTGTTGAGTTTTGGTCCTTGAACTTCAATGTCTAGAACATTTGCGATTTTTTATTGATGAAAGGTGAATGCTTTCCGACAAGGGTGAGCATCGGGTCAAACCCGACCCGACACGAAAAACAAAAAAAAGGAAAAAAAATGCAAACTGTGAACCCGAGAAATAGATATCAAAACCAAAACCGAACCGAATAACTCGGCTCGGGTCGGTTTTCAACTGAAAAACCCGACAAAAACCGAATCGAACCGAAACCGACAAAAACCAAAATAAATATACAAAACCGAAACCGAACCGAAAAAGGTCGGTTCGGTTCGGTCAGGGTTCGGGCGGTTTGTCGGTTCGGGTCATTTTCGGTGGATTTGCTCAGCCCTACTTTCCATTCTCTCTTCTCTTCTTTCTAAATAAAATTTTAGTACGTGTTTGGTTTATGGGTTTTTTAGCATGAATTTGAACTTTCAAAAATTTATTTGTTTGGTTCATTCTTTAGGATTTGAAACATGCAATCATTTCAATAAATCAATAGGTGATCAACGGGCATGGATACACCTACCCACTAGGTAGTTTACCCGGATGAGGTGGCACTGAGTCATTGGGAGAGAAGGAACAATATTCACATCTTTCATCTAACAAAGCATTAATTGTGTTTTAATTGTGTTTTTATTCCCAGTGGGTAGACTACCTAGTGGGTAGCTTAAGTTTTCTCCGTGATCAACTTGGAAGGTTTTATGACAATAATCTCTCTCACACCCTAATATTTTTTTTCTCTCTTTCTTTTACACACATACATCTCCCTCCACCTTTCTATCCCTTATTTTATATTAAACTATAATTCACTAAATGATTATTGTATTTATTATAATTTACTACATCGTATGAAAATGAGTGAGGTAAAGCATTTTCACATGTTTGTCACATATTTCGATCATGGTATTTTTGCAAAAATCAATGGATTTTCTATTATTGCTTTGAAAAAAAAATGTACCCCTTTTAGTAACAACATCGATAAATTTATTGTCACGGAAATTATATAATCAAAAATATTTGCTTGCTATAAAATTTAGTTATACGGGTATCTGCTGCCGTAAAGCGCAGATAACTGGCTAATAACATTAGAAAGTTTGAAATATTTTTAATCCTTGATTACTATTGGACTATTGGTATACGATGAACAAACGTGAGACCAAAACGGGTAAGGTTAAGAACCTTGATTTAGAGATCCATGTCACAGATGATATGTGTCTTTGGTACTCAAGCCTATTCAGAATTGACCCACATACATAAGCTGGCCCAAAACACTCCTCCAGTAGTCCAATACAATATTGTGTACAATATGGAAAAGCAAAACAGTCATAAGAGGACAACAAGAACATTCATGAGTGCAAATTATTACTATATATATTAAACTCAACTACAAACGACGCCGTTGCATGTCTTCCAACTGCTAAACGACGCCGTTCCATGTCGTGGGTCTACAGTGCTTTTTTTGTTTCGGCCTGCTAACATGGTAAAGCCCAGTCCATAGCCTCTTGGTTAACTCAACAGTTTCCACCGCCTTTGAATCTTCGGGAGTAATCTTTATCACAGACACATGTGCGGATGATTGGTTTAGATCATCAACAAGAATCGCGATTGTTGGCACCGGAAGATTTTGGGGTGGATGATTGGTTTAGATCAAGGTTTGTCAAAACCATGTGTGGTAAAAATTATCATCCTCAGTTACTGTTAAAATTAGCTTTTTTTTTGTTGTTTAATAAAAGTTATAATACCAATTGTTCTCCTACTTTATAGAACACACACACTTGGTGATAATCAGTCACTCGCCGCCTTGGTTTTTGATTCTGTTTTCTTATCCAGGGGATTAAATGGTCGAGGTGGTTCATGTGATTCTTTGGAAACCCTAAACTGTGGTTTCTTTGTTGATTCCTTTTTGCTGTTGTTGGTATGTTTGATGGTGTCTTTAGAATCTATTTATCATATGCGTTGGTTCAGTTTCGTGTGTTTAAAATTTGTTTATCTATAATAGGATTCGGCTGCTTCAATTGAAGATGAAGATGTTCAAAAGTTTAGAGATGCTATTAAGGACTTTGATGGTGTCACTAACCAGGTAAGATGGCTGAAATAGTTTTAAGTATCAGGGTGCTTATTCAAAGCTGCTTATTTGACTTGCATATTGTGTTTGCATTTGCTTTAGCTCTATTAAAGGGACATAAGTTGATAGCCTGTTTTGAGTGTTTCACAAATTTTGAATCGAAAAACTACTTATCGGTAATATAATTCAGTATTTAAATTCGTATGTGATGTTTGAATTTGTGACAAAAAGAATTCCTAATTGCTTAACATGTTAACAGTAGATTCAATAATCCTATTTCTGAAAGTAGGTTCCCTAATTTATTTTCATCTTTTGAGGTTGTCGTATATATGAACAGGAGTCGATTGTCGCCGGGACAATTTCGCACCGACCTTTGAATCTGTCTTCAAGGTAATTGTTAAAACACGCTTGATTTAATGTTATTGGATTTCATCAATTTGATTTTGTTGTGTTTTGAGTTTTTGGGTGATGTTTGATTTTGTTGTGTTTTCATTGGCTTATCAGGTCAAGATATTCGCTTTGAGTGAAGTAAGTGATTATCCGCCACTATAGGAATGATATTCGCTTATGGTGTAACAAGTAGTGTCAAGACGAGAAGGGCTTGGTGCATTGCCCCTTTGCATTGCCCCTAGGGTAGGGCGACGAACATGGCTTATCAGGCAATTGGCGACCTATGTGAAATAAGTGATTATCCGCCCGTTTTATTAGAGAGAAAGGCCTTTTCTTAAAAAGGTTTGTTACTTTTTTCTTGAAAACACAATTATAGGCTTATTGCGCAAAATATTTTTTGAAAACGCAACTCCAAACATCCTGTAATGTAAGATAAAAGAAAAGGGGAAGATTTTGATGGTGGGTCATAGAGATTTGGAAATTACCATAGATACTTAAAAATTTGAAGAATAATGGAGGGTGGGTCATATATAATGCACGAGTCAGTACATGTCCGGGTACTATTTGTATCGTACTGTGTGTGTGGGGAAGAAGCCTTGGGCCTGGTATTTTGTATGGAGGTGTGGTGTAAATCACGTGCCACCGCATTGTGGGGCGTGAGGCAATCAAAAAAGGGACGAAGGGTGTCACCATTCAGGTAATGTGTGTTTGTGGTCCTCTGAATGTTTTTATTACCGTTTATTGTGAGTGTTTGGGGTNTATTTAAACTTTTTCTTTTGTTTTCTTCCTTTTAGTTAACCGATACACCAACCGAAACCTTTTTGCTATAAAAGCTAATCGGGCAACGATTGACTCACAATCATTTTTCTTTTGTTATTATTTGGGAATGGTTTACAACCGCCCTCCTTCAACGGAAGACGGAGGATGTATATTATTTTTTTGGTATTTTTGTTGAATACTTGGTGACAAGTATTCTTTTTCTTTTTCTTATATATATATTAGAAACAAAGAGAAAATATTTTTGTGTTTTTTATGTTTTTGAAAGATGAAAATACGATATATATACGGTAAATATACAAGGGATAGATGATATACACAAATGGTGTTTCAAAAACACGATACTACAACACGTTCTAGACACGCGACACGCCTCCCCGGCAGCGGCGCCAAAATTTGGTTGGCCCTGAAACGGTCAACAAAAGTCAACCAAGGGTTTGGTCAACTAAAGTGTATGTTTGAAAGGTCAGGGGGAGTAGTCACCATTGTGGGTGAAAGGTTTGTGTATTTATTTACTTATTAAATGAAGGAAAATGGATGTTGACAATGTTATGGTTGTTAAACTATAACATCACATAGTCCTTAAGTCATTCTTTTCATTTCTGTAAGAACCATGGTGTGTTTGCTGCAAAAAGCTGTGTATAATGGTTGAAAAAGTCAAGTCCAACCATAAACTCAAACATTCTATCCAGTATTCATCTTCGACTGCTTTTGCCTGCTTAAGCTGACTATTTTTAGCATTTGTTAATTACTTTCTCATGCAGGTAAGGAAAATGACATATATCCAGGGCAATTCTGTACCAGGTGCAAATCTCAGAGTTCTCGATAAGCTTATTGGCGCACGTCATCAAATTTCTCAGGTTTGTCCATGTTACTTTTCTATTTCCGGGATTTTTCGACATTTGTAGTTAATACATCATACATCATGTCGTCATGATAGAGCATGGTCTATAAAGTGTTTTGTTCTTTGGTTTTGACATAAACTAGCCATGTGTATTTATTTTCTCATGTTACATGTTAGTAATTATGTCAGTTTGGTCATTTAGAGTAATACAAATGTGCCATTGTAGATAATCAGGTGGTCCAGAATCAAATGACACATTACGAATCCGACTGACTTAACATGTGTACGAAACGTGCCATTTTTATTCAGTTTACGTTTTTATGTAACTTTGGTTTCGTTTTAAAATTTTGAAAATGTGGAATTAGCTTTAAAAAAAGACCAGTAACAGGATAATTGAGAATGCAGTTCGAGCAATCTTCTGACTTTATAATACAATAAGGTAATACGCTAATAAGCATTCAAAGTAAGTGCTCCCAAACACCCCCTTAATTGGTTTTGAAATTACAATACGTTAATATGCCCAATTAATAAGCTAATAAGTTACTGATTATAGCTTATTAGTAGTGAAATAAAACTAAAGAGTAAAGTAAAAGGTGCTTATATGATATAAAAAAGGTGCTTATACATATGACTTTCTTCTTATGACTGGGATGGACTTCTTTGGTTTTCCTGTGTCGTGACTTTGAAATTGACGCACCATATACCTTGATGTGTTCATGGTTAAGTCTAGAGTGTTATTAAATGTTAAGCGCGTAAATATGGGTTCTGATGTGAGATTTACGAGATTAACGTGCAGGCAGTTGAACAAGTGAATTACATAAGAAATAATGTATGTTTACGTAGTTTTGATGTGTATTTATGCTGCTAACTGTGTTTTGATTGGTGTATAGTGCGTTCCTTTTTTAGTCCCAAATGGGAATTCTCTGTATTTGATGCGGATTGTCCTTGAAGCTCCTAATAGGCCTTTATTGTCTATTATGCAGGATTAATTTTATCGTGCTTTGAACAACGAAGTTCCACGAGTATAATTTTGATCACCCTGGCAATGGTCTTATGGTCTTATAAATGCAGGTGTGTCACTTTCTAATGCTACAGAATGCTTGACACAGCAGATACCAGTACCCATGAATAGATACTATAATTGAATGATTTGTAGTGGAGGGTTTAGTTGGTATGTTTACTAGCACCAACGAGTACATGGCCCATTCAGTAATGACCCATTTTGACCCAGTAAATATGATTATTAGCGACAATATTTTAGGCACTTTAGTTTTAAATATATGTCCGCTTATATTGATTCTTCCTGTTTCAAATGTATTGCAGCCACTACCCATTGTACGGCTCTACATTTAAATGTGTTGTCGCTACAGCTATTGATCAAATACTAAAAAAAGATTTCAAGGACGCACACGGCAACAACAAACAAAGAAATTGTACAACTCAAGGCAAGTAAAATTCTTACTTCCTACACGAAAGATGCGTGATGGAACTCATTTTACATATTCCCAATCTACCATGCTATGCCAATAACATTTCAACAGATCGCTGAAACTTGAAACTATTACTATGTTTTTTGTTGTTGTGGATGATGCAGGGGAAAGGCTGCTTGATGAAGTCTAGAAACATTTATTATACTTTTTAGTTGAAGACTTGAAAATCTAATACTGCTTTCATTGATGTGGCAACACTCCTATCTGGTACATGTCTTATATCTTGGGTCAATTTTCACACTATCATTACAATGGTTAAAAGTGGTCACTTACAGAAAAGGGAAAAAAAAGTTTGCGATGTAAAATGATAAAAGAAATAGTTCCTTGCATACAGTGACAAGAAAGCGAAAAATTGTTGCATTTTTTTTGGCAGAATTTCAAACATTCTTCTATTGTTTCTAAATTGCTCTCCAATGTTAACAACCTTCATCTAAAATGAAAGTCGAGAATATCTAATTTCCCCCTTTCAGAAAGTCTCCTATTTATAATGCCATTTGTGCCGTCGATGCAGCAAATACAATCATTTCTTTTTGTGGTGCACCAAGTGATTTGATTTGCGGAGACTGAAAGACGCGTTACAATAGCAATACCTTATTGTATTTTGCAAAAATTTAAATGGGTTAAAACATCAAATGGGTATTTGATAATTTTTAGTTCAATTCAGTTTGTAACTTTAGATATGGATGTTCAACATTTTATTTTATGGTGTATTCATGTAGTTGACAACATTTTATTTTGGCTATATTTGTGGTTTTCAGATTTTGTCATGCTGCATCTCTCATGGACTTTTGTTTGGTTTCACGCTCATTCAAGGACTACAAAATTAACAAAATTGTTGCCGCATGGTTCGCCACCTTTAGAACCTATACCAAGTTTATGACGAGCTAGATATGTAGTTTTTTTAGGTATTGTAGGGAGGTGAGTATCATTAGATTTGCATACTCTGTGTTACACGGATGTTGTTTTGTGTATTAGTTGGCTACTGTATACTATAGCAATAAATAACGATACCATAAGTATTGCTTTGATCTCGCTATATATCATATACATTTTTTTAATTTGAGTCTTTGGTTTTGTGAATTTAAACATGTATTAAATATATGATGCGTTTATTTTTTGCTAGCTACAGTACGTTTGATGGCTGGGCTCTTTGTTTTTTGGCCTGAGCCTCATTGTTTTATGTTTACAGGAAAAATATATGTTGTATATTTAGCAATTGGGCATTTTATTAATGTTATGTGCAATACAAGAATGCTCATAAACACAATAAATCATATTAACCGAAACCACGATGCCTGGCCGCAACGCGGCCCTCCGGCGCGTTTCTCGTTGGTTACATTTTCATATATCATATACATGACAAGATTTTGAAATAGTTGTCTTAAATGCGTTTCTAAAAGTACTTCTCAAAGAAAAATTCCCAAAACATGCATGACAAATTTTGCCAGCTTCTTTTGAACGTAATTGTATTAGAAAAAACTAGTTATAATACCTGTGCACGCACAGGGTTTTTAAAATTTCGTTTTGATTATGTATTATTATCGATTAAGAAATGAATCACTTAATATGTTTCAATTAGTTTTACTTGGTGGACCAAAAATAAAAAATCATATGTATCTATGTTATAATCTACCTATTATTTTAGGAGAATGCTTTTGGATTAAAAATTGTATTTTATTATTCAAGCAAAATCACATGATTATACTTGACTTGCACGAGATGTTAGTGAAATATGCTTTTCGCAGTATAGTAACGTAATAACCTGATTAAAAACTATATAATTTTGCTTAATAATTCTCATGTACATACTTTAATTCTTTTACAACGGCCAATTATTACGTTTTTTTTTTATTATTATTTTTTTTTAATGAAACATCACGTTAATGAATAAAGTTAGGTTATCACCTACGTAGTTTTTCTTTTTCTTTTTTTTATTTAGGAGGTGATTGTTATCATATAAGGATTGTAATGCGTGATTTTTTTTTTATTTTTTTTTATTATTATTTTTTAAAATTTAAGCAAAACACCTTCTAAATTAAATAATGACTATCTAACCCATGTGTGATTCTTATATATATATATATATATATATATATATATATATATATATATATATATATATATATATATATATTTATTTATAATAATTGGCTTTGTATAACGTTTTTAACTGACAGACATGTTGAGGTTGATGTTGATGTTATTGTTTAACTTTAACTATTTATATCATGTTGTAAAAAATGTGCGAGTTTAGTATCACATAATAAGCGTTAATGAAATTAAAATATGCTCCGTAAAGTTTCGAAAATGTTTTCATGGATATTCATATATAAAATTTAAATAACAATTTCATGAGTCATTGTTATAAGTAGAATCGCGTATATTTATTTTCATATCACAGTAACTCATGCTTACCATTTGATATTTATATTTCCGCTACTAATAATTTAGCCGTATTTAATATTCAAACCCGTGTACGCCTAAATTAAACTTTTAAATAGAATAACATGAGTCACTATTTAAAAAAATATTTTAATGGATGAAAGTCTAAAACTAACATAAAAACTAATTCGTAATATTTACCAAATTTTGTAATTTAATGGATGAAAGTCTAAAACCTAATGTAATACTCATTTAATTTTAAACAAAGTTAATATTATAAAATATAAGGGTTATAAAGTGTAAGGGGTTATTTGTGTTTTTTTCTAAAGTTATTAAAAAACATGGAAACTTATAATTTTACACTTAGCTCCATATATTTTATTTAAAATTCAACCA